>VWZF01005260.1:0-59880 GCA_013396755.1 Sclerurus mexicanus
CCAATGTCCTGAACTGCCTGCTTGCATGGTTGGGGCTGTGGCTTCCAGTGCACCTTATCACCTGCCATTTCATCCCTCACCTGTTGCTACAGGGCTTTGCAATTGTGGGAGAATCCCTAGAGCCTGTGCAATGGATTTTTCAGGTGAGGCGCAGCATGCGCAGAACTGGCCTCACCCTTTACTCCTAAGGTTTATCTGCCAGGGCCAAGTGAGCTTGGACTGTGACAGCAAAGTTCTCAGGATGTATGTTTGGTTTGAGTATCCTTCTCATAGAGGGATGGCCTTACAGGGCTAAGTGAGCTCCATCTGCCCGCATTGGAAGTTAGAGTTTCCTTCTTCTAGGATGGTTGCCTGGGGGCTAGCGAGCCCATCCTGCCCATGGACACACTTTGTCTGATCCTTCAGTTGAGACCTGACTAGCATGGAAGACCCTACTGGAGGCATGTACCACCGCCAGCACAGCTTGCAACGTCATAAGGGCACAGAAGCTTCTCCCCTGCGACAAGGGGGTGTCCATGTTAATGGATAGATAGTTAATCTAGTAATTTACATAATATCTTCATCTTTTTTTTTTTTCCCTCTCTTAAGTTGCTGCTTTTATTGACAGAATAACTCTGATTGCAAAAAAAAAAAAAGTTTACATACAAATCCTCATAAAAAGAAAGTGCTTGTAGCTGCTCCCAAGATAATCTTCATCTCATTTTTTTGCTCTTACTGTCATATAAATTGTGACAATATTTTTAACATCATCTTCTGAGAGTATTTCTGAAATGCCACTCTTATTCCAGACTCGGATTTGCTCCCAGTTCACAGAGTGTATGACAATACACTTTACTTCTTGTATCTGTTCCCTTATTTTTAGTAGTAATATTATTGTCATCATCAACCACAACAACAACAGGAATGACACCCAGCTTTTCTCTGATGGATTTCTTTAGAAGATGTCTAAGCAATTAAAAAAGATAGTAAGTAAAGAACTGCAGGAATGACTTGTGTTCTGGAAACACATCAGATGGGAAAACAAAACAAAACAAAAAAAATGAAAAAAAAACCCAAAGAAAAACAAAAAACAATCATTTATTTAAAAAAATAGGGGTTTTTTTGATAGAGAAACAAAGAAAAACCAAGGCACAAAGAAGCAGCTAGTAATTGTTCCATACTGGGATCTCTTAATCACGTTAATAGATGAATAGCTTTTAAGTGGGATTAGAGTTGTGTCTGTGACATACCTAGATAAATATGGATTATATTATTTCATATGTCATCAACTAAATTAAGGTATTACACATACATTTATAGTTCATCTTCTGGACAAGATAACCTCCAGAGATTCTTTGCAAGCTACAACGTTCTGTGGTTGTGTGATTCTCTGAAATAGCCAATAATACTTAAAAATTACCAGGAGAGTTCTATTTAAGTAATAAAAGGGAATAGTGGATCCTATTTAGTCCTCTATGTCACCTTATAATAGAGCTAATTTACCTTAATTACATCCAGTGAAAACTAATTCAAAAATCCATCAATTCACTTTAAAGAGCTATCTTTAACAAAAACATCAATAACAACAAAAAAAGAAAAATTAGTATTAGACTTCCTGCATTCCAGAATGAATCTTATTATTTCTTTTAGCTAACCAAGTTTGAGTTTTTACCACCTCTTCATGAATATATAGTCATAACAACCTGTGACTTAAAAGAAGAAGCTGTTAAATGATAAATACAATGACTTTCAGATTTGTTCCAGGAAAAATTCAAGCTTAGTCGTCCACAATGCTTTTACTTACATATTCTCCATAGTCATAGCACCCTGTGTTCCCTTACACATAAAATGTACCAAAGTAGAAGGTTAATGATTCTTGAGTTATAAGTAATTCTGTCAAATTTTAAATTGTCCCTTATTAATGCTGATGTTGCCGTGTTAAAAAAGCTTTCAACTAGTGAAAATATTGAGACAATCATTAATGATAAAAAAGTTCATTAACAGTGACAAATCTGAGTCACTTAGAAGGAGGTCTGCAAGAAATTATGCAAAACAATATTTTTCCAGACATTTGAAAAGTGCATGATTTTCTTTTCCTATAATGGTCTTCCTCATCTCTGAGAATATACTTTTATAGCTTTTTTCTTTTAGACAGACAGTACTCAAAATTGTAAAGGGCAATGATCTGAAGCACAGCTCAGAATTACAGTTCTGTGCAAAAAGAAAAAAAAAGAGAGAAAAAGAAAACCCACAAAAACTATCTTAACTTTTAGACACACTTTTATAACAACAAATAAAAATATATGAACCATTAAAGCAGTATAGAATTCTAAAAGCTGAACTTCCAAGTCTATGCAATGGACCTCAAGGTGATACGTGCAAGTTTACAACCTAACAAGGAGTATTTAGCTGGAAGTTTTCATGCCTGTATTTACTGAATGAGGAGTGAGATTTTCCTTAAAGCAGTTTTATTTAATTAGACAGTACTCTTGATTTAGTCTAATGAGCAACCAAAGACATAAGCATGTGAGTTATGTTCTTCCAGCATCACGTCTGAGGGAAGAAGTGTGTCTGATACAAATGAGTAAAAGCAAAGACTATTTTGCAACATGTAATATCTTTTTTCTTCCTGCTTTATTAAAGTTTATTACACTAAGCTACACCAAATTGTCCTGCTTCAGTCTTGATACCAGACCTGTGCTAATAAAACCCATTTCTCAGATTTCTTGTGTTTTGATAATATTGATCAGTAGGGTAGATACTTACATTTCTAGATTCAAGCACTTTCAATTAATTCTTGATGCTGAATATCTAAAAGCATAATTATGTAAATAATCATCTGGTGGAAACTCAGGACCCCTTTTACAGGCTCTGGCTTGAGTTACCTGACCAGGTCTGTTAGTTCATGCCATGAAGCAGATCCAAAGTCTCACAATCAAATTGCCCTTTGGGAAACAAGGCCTGCAGAAATAAGGTGAGGATTCCTCAGTCCTTGTTTATCATTATTCAAGGTGATTTACCATGAGCTTCCAAGAGCCTCCTGCTTGAAGGTTGTCTAAATATTCATTTAGAGCGTTGGTCATTCATACTACAGGTTAAACATGGAACTGCTGAAGTCCTCGAGTAGCTGATGAATGCAGTGTTCTTCAATGACATTACATGAAGTTCCAAGTGTTACCACTTCACTGATGTGGTGCTGCCCCAACATGTATTAGCTACAACTCTCACAGCAGTTACCATGAGTTAACATGCTTATTCTGCCTATTGATCTGCATTTAGCCCTTCACAGGGCTCTGCAATTGCTTCACTGAGTAACATAAACGTTATGCTGTTTAATCATTTGAAGGAGAAAGAAAGGAAGGCAACGAAGATGGTGAAGGGCCTTGAGGGGAAGCCGTATGAGAAGCAACTGAGGACACTTGATCTGTTCAGCCTGGAGAAGAGGAGACTGAGGGGAGACCTCATTGCAGTTACAACTTCCTTGTGAGGGAAACAAGAGGGGCAGGCACTGATCTCTGCTCTGTGGTGACCAGTGACAGGACCTGAGGGAATGGCCTGAAGCTGTTAGTTTGGATATTAGAAAAGTTTCTTTATCCAGAGGGTGGTTGGGCACTGAAACAGGCTCCCCAGGGAAGTGGTCACAGCACCAAGGCTGACAGAGTTCAAGAAGGTTTTGAACAATACTCTCAGGCATATGGCATGACTCTTGGGGACAGTCCCTTGCAGGGCCAGGAGTTGGACTCAATGATCCATGTGAGTTCCTTCCAACTCAGGATACTCTGTGATTCTGGGAAAACTACCCTAAGCAGCGCTCTTGCAATAGTAGTCTATTTTTCTGTCATCCTCATCCATTTCATCAAACATGTAAAATGATTTCAATGACCAGCTAAATCTGAGGTGTTTCTGCTGTCCCTAGCAGCATTCTGCTGTGTTTACATGCCTTGCATGCTTAAGACTGGGCACAGTAACACTCTAGCTGTTCACCATACTTTTGTGTCAATGAATAAAGAGAAGGTTGGTTAGAAGAGAGTATTTCCTGAATATTCTTCCTGGTAAAAATGACTATGATTTTGTAATAAAAATAACAAGGATAGTTTGTAAAAGCAGCTTGAATTTTAAGACAATTGCAGGCTGAAATTCCTAGATATGAATATTAAGTATTCTGATTGTAAATACAAGTGGATCCATATATGAGAGAGTATTTTTAACATCATTTTCATTGTGGAGAGATGGAAAATAAAATCTTGTATGTGATTACATTTAATTTTGTAAGAATTCCTATTGAGTATATATATTGACAATGGACTTTTTCATTTTTTCCTTTACCTTTTTCTTAAATTGTTTCTACTATTATTACTTGTACTACTGTATGATATAAATATTGTCCTCTATATAGATAGGACAATTTTTGCTACATTTTAAAAATGTGAATGTGTTATTTAGTCTTTTTCTATATTCTAAGGAAAGATTTAGTGTTTAATGAAAAGTGGTTTTTAGCTCACAAGTGGTGTTTTAAAAGGTAAAATTTATTACTTCATATTACAGAAGTGTTCTGTTTTTTTTTTTTGTCTTGTACTTTGAAGTGATTGCTGAATATTCTTTCCTCTTTCCAAGTTTAAATAATTTGTGGCAGAAAATATAGCTGACTGCTTGTATTGAAAAATGTTTCTAATTAGCTCGTAGTCTTCTCTGAAGGGTGTTAGGACTCTCACAGATCACATGTTGCATTATTTCTCCTATCCATCTTCTTCAGACATCTTGACATTTTGCAGTGCATTGTTTTTACACACCTTAAATTGAGGCTCTTAACCTGGCCTTAGAAGAATATTTTTCACTGAAAGGGGAAGAAAATGACTTTTGGTTTTAATAAGACAGTCTCTGGGTCACCTGCCTTAGTGGTACATGAACAACTGCTGTGCCATTCTTCTGTTCAAGTCTGTGTCTAAAGAAAATGCCATACAGGGTTACATTTACTTAAAGAACTGACAAATTTCTTATTGGTGCTTGCTAATGAAAAGACAAGGTGACCTTATTATTTTCTCTCTTTTATTTTTTTTTTGTTGTTGTTGTTTTGGGACTGGGGCTAGAGATAATTGGCATACTTCTTAACAATCTCTAAAGACCAATTAACAATAGGGAGCCATGTACTCTGCCAGTCTGAGTTTCAATTAAATGTCTGTTCCAGGAGGAGCTAAACTAACACATAGCTATTGAACAGCAGTTACACTATTGATATAGCTGAGTCCACCACAGAGGACAAAGATTCCTGCTTCTCGACAGATGGCCTAATGCTCTGGCAATTAATACATTTTTATGACTTTTAAATCTTTCTGACCTTTTATTTTTCTCTGTCTGAATTAGTAGGGCACACTTTTATTAGTGTAATGGAAGTTTATGGGCATGTATATGTAACATCTTTGCAGGAACTCCTTTTTATTAAAATATAAAATGATAAGAATTTAAATGTAAAAGACAAGAATTAACAGTCTGATTTTAATCAGTCAGTACCACAATATACTCATTCTGACTGCAGGGAAGGTGACAATTTCTGCTAAAATTCTGTTATTTCACTATAGTTGGGCTACCAAGGTAGTTAGAAATTAGAGAACAGTAATAATTAGTAAATATTAATAAGAACTCAGTGGTGAGCATATGCATAATGGAATTCAATACTTTTATCCTAACTCATCATATCCTAGAGTTGTATCTTTAAAACATAATTTTCAAAAAAATAGGAACTCATGAATCAAATCAGCATGGCACAGATTGCCATGTAAACATTCTTTCAAATTACAGAAGTATCTGCAAATTTTAGTTAGGTAATACAATATACAGGAATCCAAGAAAATGCAGTTAGACTAACATTATAATAAATCTTTCCAGTATTAAGAAATGTACCAGTTTCATGCATTTCCTTTTTTCTTCCCCCAAAATATCATCAATATAAAGTGAAAATAATAACAATCTTAGTTGAAAAGGAAAATAGTACATCTTTCTCAGCATACCTTATCCTGAATCAGTTTTTCAATCATGGCTAGCTAAATTTAGGTTTCTCACCAATATTTTTTCTGGCTCTTAAAGAAGCACAATGTATTTCTGAAATTATAATGACCTATAAGTCTAGTAAAACAAAACTAGAAAATAAACATATAAATGCTCTGAGTTCGTGAAAGAAACCAAACATACATCTAAAACCATGAGAAAATTATGAAAGACACAAATTATTAGGTGCCTAGCACATACTGGTAGTGGATTGAAGCTTTGCTTAATTACTACTCTTCTAAATTTTTAATAGAATAAGGATTGGGCTATTTGTGTATGCATTTGTGTTTTAAATCAAATGCAATATTTTAATATGTCCTTATATTATCTTTTTTCCACTATTTCTATTTCAAATGTCCATCATCCAAACAATGAAATCACTTGAAAGAAAATAAAGAACATTCACAGTAATGCATCAACTTTATTTATAGATTACAGAAATATTACTAGTCTTCTTTAACCTATAATTGTGTTCTAACACAAATATTTTTCTTTAAATCCATTTACTGTTGATATTTCCTCATATCTAGGTATTAAGATGATCTGTAAGGGATTTTCTGTATTAATACATAAAATGTTTCTGATATTATCTTGACTACAGACAACTTCAACGGTGCATGTACTAATAATAACAGTTAAGTGACACTCAGAAAATCAATAATAAACATTTTGTTCCATAAAATATTGATTAGGTTTTTTTAAAAATTCACATATGTAGCCCCTCCATACATACACACATTCTTAGAAATTAAGATTTTATTTCTCCTCAGATTTGTTAAAAATCTTAAACCACTGTAGTGTTAAATTTCTAGCATGTATATCAACCACTTGGAGATGAAATATATACTTGCTTCTGACATTCTTGAAAATTAGACAGCTCAGTAAAGCTCCTAGTTAAAACAGCCATAAACTTTGGGAACTAGTCAGCTGACCAAACTCACATGTGCTCTCCGAAATTCACTAATTTTATTGGTTATGTCTTATTGGCTAATTAAAGTTTCTACACTTGAGTTGCAAAATTTTTAATGCCTAATTTTCATGTCCAAAAATGTATTTGCTTTCCATCTGCAATGGTATTTAGAAGTAAGATTCATTTTGATGCTTCCTAGGCATCTTCCTTGATGTATTCATCTTCCAATGTCTTCATTGTGCATGCACAACTTTTCATTGTGCAGGCAAGAATCTAGTAAGATTTTGTCTGAGAAAAATAAAATATAAAAGGACAAGACTGAAGATTCTACTTTCTATCTTTCTAAGTTGGGCAAATGAACTCAGAATCTACATGTTTTTTTCCTAATGAGTGTCAGACTATTTAATGTCAAGGAACTGATACTTCCCCGTAGTCTGTGTTGAACATGGACAAGAGATATCATATGTAGGTGATCTAAAATAAATTAATAAATAAGCCCACCCACCTCAAACCCCTAAAAGATTGGCTAAAGAAATTCTATTGTTCTATTTGTATTTTGTTGAGTATATACAAGGCCACTCAGTTCCCAAGCAAGCCTTTTGTAAACTACCTCACAGTTCACAAGGAAAAGAGGAATAGCAGATGAAGGATATCATGACCCTTTTTTGGTATAGGAACAGATAAACCATGGGCAAATATTTGGCCATCTAGAGATAAATGGAAGGCTTACCAAGCAAACAGCATCTTAGAATGATGCCTGCAGTTAGGAAAATGGGATGTATTTGAAAGTGAAAGAGGTTGGCTCATTGTCTTCAGAAACTTCAGGTACACTGTAAAACTTGTAATTATTCCCTCCTTGTCAAAGTGTTTTTGTTTTCAACTTACAGCTTTACAAGTCAATCTAATATCTTTAATATTTCTTCCCACATGATCAAACTTTTCTCTTACTTGGAAAAGTTTACTTTGCTCTTATGCCTATGCAAGTGGTGAGTATTTCAGTTGAATTTCCTTTTTATATTTTTCCTTCACTATTCTGAGATAAGAAATCTCCAAATGGGTAGAAACTTCTTAAGTTTTGTCTTTGAAATGGTGTTTGTCTATAGTTTCCATTAGTCTGTAGAGATAACTTTGTTCATGTATAAGTGTGTTATCTGCTTTTTACAAAGTAACTTATAACCTTGGCTTTTATCTTTCATAGACTTATGGGCTGGGAGATTTATGGGCATATGAGAAACCAAGAAATATGCAGTTTACTTTCCGTTTAGGTATTTCTGTTCATAGCAAATTATTATTGAACTGAAGAAATCAGTTTTTATTAATAGCCTGTTATAATTTCATTGCCCACAAAGCAACCTAAGCTGACAGGACTCAAAAATCATATCTGTTGTTTATCTGTTTATAAATACAGGGTCATTAAATCCATCCTTTTGATTATCCCTATTTGGTAAAACTCCAGCTCCACTTAGGTATATGATACCTTTGGGACAAATAGTATATAGGCACCCTAAAATCTAGTTCAGCGTGTGTGAAGATCTAGTTCTATGGTGTATGGTTAGTATGTTTTATAGGATTTTATCTTCTTTCTGCCCTTCTCTTTCAGTCTTCCTGAAAGACTTCTCACTGCTGCTCTTTTCACTTCTTCCCTTCTTCTGCACATCCCCTTTTTCCTTCCCCTTCCTTTGACCCCTAAAACAAACTCCATCACAAACTGCACTTCGAACCATTTCCTACTGCCTTAATGGGACAAAATTAGTCTGCTAGCCAATGTTATTCCATCTACAAAAATGGTGTAAGGTGGGTTTCAGGAACTACAGACCTGTTAGTCTAACCTTAGTTCCTTGAAAAGTTATGGAGAATATCACACTGGATACTAATGAAAGTTATTTAAAGAATAATACAGTCATCAGGCACAGTCAACATGGGTTCACAAAACAGGAAAATCCTCTTTCATTCGTTTGATATCCTTCTAGAATAAGATCACTCCTCTAATGGATGAAGAAAAAGTGGTGGATACAGTTTTCCTGGATTTTAATAAGGCTTTTGATACTGTCTCTCACACCATATGAACAAGTTGTCCAGCCGTGGAATGTGTGGGTTCAAGGTGACGTGTGAAGTGGCTGAAGTGCAGAGTTCAAAGGCTGAAGTGAATGGGGCTATATCTGACTGGTGACTGGTCACCAGTGGGATTTCTCAAGGTTCAGTTCCAGTGCGAATCCTGGTCAATCTATTTATCAGTGATCTGGATGTTTAAGTTGAATGCACCACTGACAAGTTTGCTGATGAACCCAAACTGGGAAGTGCAGTTGACTCTCCTTAGGGACAGGAAGCCTTGCTGTGGGATCTAGATAGATTGGATCTTTGGGGTATGATTAATGGGATGGGTACATCAGACAGGGCATCACTAGCTGGTCAAAGGAAGTGATTATCCCTCTGTATTCAGCGTTAGTGCATCCTCACCCTGAATACTGGGTGTAGTTCCAGGCCTCACAGTCTAAGTAGGGTCTTAAAGTCCTTCAGTGTGTCCAGAGTAGGGTAACAAATCCAGTGAAAGGAATGAAAGGAATGTTTTGTGAGGAGCAGCTGAGTACTTCTGTCTAGTTTGTCTAGTTTGGAGAGAAGAAGGTAGAGGGGCAACTTCATAGCTTCCTACACCTTCCTGAGGAGGGGAAGCAGAAAGGAAGGTTCTGATCCCTTCTCCCTGGTATTCAGTGACAGGATGGCATGGTAATATTTCATAAATGCACCCAAAGAGGTTTAGATTAGACATTAGGAACAATTTCTTTACCAAGAGAGTGGTTAAACACTGGAACAGGTTTCCTAGAAAGGTGTTTGTTGCCCCGTGACTGTCCATTTGAGAAGTATTTGGACTTAACAAATTGGTCAGTATTTGGACTTAACAGCCCTGAAGTCATCAAGCAGTTGCACTAGATGATTGTTCTAGGTCTCTTCCAACTGAAATAGTCTATTCTAGTCTATTTTATTCTGTCTTAGTCTGTCTGCATATTTTTAGGCAGATTCATTGAAATAAAAATTGTCAGGTAATTAATTATGTATATAAAAACCTTTTCCCTTAAAAGAAAAGGTATTGTGCAGATGCGTGCCTTTAAATAACACTTAGCAAAATATAAACTTCAGAAGACTGTGAATATTCCAGTTTTGATTTTGTTCCTACTCCAGTTTTGTTTTTTGAAGCTGCACTCGTTTTGAGGTTTAAAATGTTAAGACCATGATAAGCTCAAGTATTCAAAGGCTACATCTGTTCAAAGCTTACAGATGGTCTTTTGTGTTATCTCTGGGCACTGTATAATTACATGTGACACTGTGCTTCTCAGGGAGGTGTTGCAAAGTACAGATATATTACAACTGAAACCTTCCAAAGAGTTTTCCTTAATACTTATTATTATCTATTCCTCAGTGTATGCACCATAACCTCAAGATCAAAGATTAAGTTTTTGTGCATTGATTTGTACTTGTAGAATCCCTGCAATTGAAAAAGACCATCTTGTTAAGCTAAAAATACTGAAAAGCTTTCCTTCTCTTTCTGCATAATTTAATAGAGGGAAAAAACCACATATTTCTAAGTTTTCAAACCATGTCACAGAAAATAATCTTTTTGATATTTGCATAAAATGCATAAGATATATATTTAAAATGTGCTTTCTAGTAACAACAACATAGAGTTTTTTGTTCATGCTTGGTTCCTTATTAGTCTTAAACTTTCAAGTTTATCTCTTTGGTGAGAATGTTCTCTTTCTTCTTTCTCAAATAGGTTAGCAGTCTTAGAAATGCTTATTCTATTTGACTGCAGATCTCTCTGGTTTGTATCACAATAAAGATGAAAGGGTTAAATACAGCAATGTGAATCCAAAGTTCATTGAAGAAGCATGTGGAATTTCTTATGGGTGAGACATTTACACCTGAGTATTGAAACAAAAAGGAAAAGAACTATCTTGAATTATTTATTCTCCTAGATTCTAACATCTTGTTTCTCAAAAAAGCCAAAAAAACCCAAAACAGAACAAAAAATCCCCGCTTTTCTGTTGAATAAATAACTAATTCCCGAAGGTATACCTGCTGCAGTTGAATCTTATTAATCCTAATATGAAGGACAGGGAGACTTTCTTTTAAGCAACCGAAACACTATTTAATATACGAGGGAAAAGTTGCAAATTGTAGACAATTTTTTAAGGGAAAAAATAAAGAAAATGTGTAGTATATTGCTACAAGTGTATTATACTACTTTATACTTTCAATTCTCTAGATGAGTATCTTGAGTATTGCCAATGTTTCTACTTTTTAATAGATCTTTGTGCTACAGAGAGTGTGGAATTACCACTGTATCAGTGCAATTACATGATAACTAGTAAGCATTTGTCTGTATTGTTCATTAGAAGAACAAGAACAGGATAATTGCATAACTGTTTCTGCTTTCTACAACAGATCCTTACAAATAAATGTATAGTTTGCTGGCAGTCGACTTTTTCATCCGCATTCTCAGTACCTCTTGACACCTTTTAATAAGAGCTTTCTATATGCAACAGGACAAGAGCTGAGCAGGTTTTATGTTCATTATTTATAAAACTTTTTGAAAATTCATTGGTACCTACTAAACTCACTCAAAAGTATATGAAAAGTGAAACTGGGCAAATCATGATGTTCTTGCTGTTTTCTGATGAATTTTTGTTTAGTCCTTACTGAGCACTCCTTGTGTGAATTCTGAGTTCCCAGTCATATTTTAGAGCAGTTCAGCACCATTGGAGCTATACATAGCATGCATTGCAGTAGAGTTGGAATCATGATGTCACTAACTAAAATGGCTATTTTTAAGAAACAAGCAAACAAATAAATTTAGTTACATTTAGTTAGTGTAAAGATTTTTTTCAACAGTCTGTACTCAGCAAAATCATTACCACATTTTTTCTTAATTCTGGGGACTTTGGTGATATCCTGGATATTTAAAAACCAAAATAATAATTGAGCCTTCCTGTTTATCCTCTTCCATGGAAATATTTTGACCATAATAAGTGCTTTATTTTAGTTTTGTCATTAGAATCATTACAATTCAATGGGAAAAAAAATAAAGACAATTTGCTGACATTTTCCATCTGATCTTTAATTTTGTTTTCCTTTCAGAATATGAATCACCATAAATGCCTTCTTATGTCAAGCAACTGATGGTATTAAAATAAACTCTTCCATGGATACTTATCAAGTGCATTTTTTTGTTTAATATAGTCATGAAACCATGCAGTTAACAGAGGCAATGCAGACTTAAGTAAAATGACTTGCACACTATGAACTTTATTCTAATAAAGAGCCCCAGCATTTTGACTCAAACTGCATAGTGCTTTTAAGCATAGTGCTTTATCCTATTTATTTCTGTTTACCATGTGTTTCCATAGAGCTGCATAAATTTTTGCAGTATTGACTTTTGGAATTGGTCTACAGGAATATTGCAGTTTTTTTCCTTCACTTAAAATAAGCCAACAACCAGAACAAGAAGCCATATTAATAACTGATGAATTACTAATACCTGTAGAAAGAAAATATACTAATTTAAAATGCCATTCAAGCAGTTTTGAAATATATTCCAAGAAGATAAAAGAAACAAAGAAGAGACTAAAACAAATAAATAAAACATTGATTTTTGAAAACTATTTCTGACATCGATTGAATATGGAATATCAATTGTCAGTAAAAGGCAAAGCAGCAAGAAAAAGTGTTTTATATTTTATCCCATAAGACAGTATTTTCAAAGGAAAATGGCAAAATAAAACAGATTTCAAGGAGCACTGGTGGCATGTGGACATAATTGTTTTACTCTTGCATGCTTTTCTATCAATTGAGCTAGAAAGTTGAACTTTTTCTTTGTAAGCAGACCTCATGACAATTTATTTAATTAATTTAATTTTACCAATTGTTTTAGTATGTTTTAAATGGTACTATGCTAAAACATAAATAGAAAATCTTGAAAAAACCAAATGCTGCTGGCTGATTTCATGCAGATACATTACATCATTATCTAAGAATGTAGTTTGTTTTTAGAATACCAATTTGCAGATAAATATCCATAATTCTGTGGACTTTCCTGTCTAAGAACCATTTCTTTTCCCATGCACTAGCTGAGATCAACCAAAGAAGGTAATTTCCAGGTGATCTTCAAGTTATGTGTGGCAACCTTGTTTTCCCTTGTAGTCTTGTAAGTGAGCAAAAAATCAAGGGAAAGACTTTAAGAAAGTCTTAAAACTGACCAAATGACAGTCAATTAAGTCTGAATTTTTAAAGCAGTTTGATGAGTTAGGCAAATATCCCATGCTCATATCACAAAATAAACAAAATTAGACTTTTCTATATCTTACCTGAAAAAGCACCTACCAAATTCACAATCATGTTGATATAGATCACTTTCTGCACAAATACCTAAAAAAGGGAAGATATGAAAGAAATATAAAAATACCAGCAATTCACTGCAGCCGTACCTTTCTAGAAACATCTAATGCCTTTATAGATTATCTGGAAGAGAGAATAAACCATTTATCAATGAAAACTGCATATCAAACTAGGGTGGAATTGCCAGCAATAGTCAAAAAAGAGGAATAGGAGCCTAAAGGCTATTCAGACATGGACAAAGACAAGATGAAAGCCATTCTGGGGAGAGAAACAGATAATATAACCAAGGAAAACAAAACAGCATGCTCATTGTCAGCTGGAAGGCAGTAACACTAGAAATAACAAGGCTTATTGTCATCACAGAGGACAGCTACATTTCCATGAGCATATCAGGAAAAAGCAGCAGAAAGACTAATGAAATGTTGTGTTTCTTGTAAAACAGAACATTAGCAATGAAAATAATAGACCCTTAGAAATATGATCCAAGTGTGCCCACAATTCTGCTACTTTACCTGGATTGGTGAGTTTTTTATGCAGTTATTAAAACATGGTTCAATGAAATAATAGGGAAGGAAACAAATAAAGGTAAAAGACACACATTTAATTGCAAACATAATTGTCATTCTGTTTAAATAGAAACTTTTTTCCCCCCTTTTCCCTTTAAAGACTAAAACCTTAAAATATCTGTGGAGATCTGTCCTTCTCAGCCTGAGAAGAGGAACTATTTAGTGGATGTTTTTCATTTCACATTCAGATGTTTCTAGAAAGAAGACATAGCTGCTTTCTAGTACATATTTGAAGTGTGTCTTCATTCTGTAGGTCCATATCTGTGTAACAGCTAGATTTCCAGCATTGTAAAAGAGTAATTATTCTGTATTACTTTGCTGCCACATCTATTGTAGGAGTCACTTGGCCAGCCAAGGAGCACATCCATTGACATAGCAACATATGACTGCAAGTAGGAATTATCTGGTTATTCTGTGACTGATGCTGCACACCAGAAGAATTTATAAAACCTGAAATACTAACATAGTTCTGTGAATGTTGCTGTTTCTGGCAGCATTCATTCTTTGTTTTATATCAACATTCTTGTAAAAACATTTGTCTAAACTATACTATTACAAGGTCCTTTCAAGGATGAATATTAAACCTGTAACATTGCTACTTTGCTTCAAGCAATTTTTATGTGCCTCATCCAACTCATATTAGACCAAAGATATGTATCATGCAAGTTGAGTTTTAAATTCCCTCCCCATAACTTCTCATATCCCAAAGGCAGCTCTGGACTTCAACCTCTGCCTCCTACCCAGTTTAAACAAAAGAGAGAATAATGACACTCTGCTAATAAAGACATTGAATGCATAGGTATTTCCCTCACCAAGACAGAAACTTTAAAATAAAAAGCAAAAATATGGAACTTGTCTCACAGATGCTTATCTTCTAAATTAAGCTGTAAAAGTGATTTCCGAGCACTTGCTCCTTTGCATAAAACAAAAGTCCAACAGCACAGTCTTTGATCAGCACCCTCTAAAAGAGGCACTTCTGGTGGTAGACAATGAGCAACAGCTGGTCATGACCTTTAAGACAATGAATCCATTAAGATTAAATACAGATTATTTTTTAGCACTAGAGAACAGAGAAAGCAGAGAAACACTTTCAGTTTCTTGACATAGACAAAGAAAATTGGAGGAGGTGAAAATACAAATCTCAAGGGTTAATGTTGTGTAATGTCTAGTTATTGCAGGGAGAGGGTAAAGAGCCAAATGTTGCAATTCAGTAAATTTTACTATTATGAAGTAAACTTAACATATGTCCTGTGATGGTATGAAAAGTTTCTAATCTTCTGCTGTGTGTGTAGCAGGTGCCTCTGGTGTACTCCTGTGCTGGAAGGAAGGGGAATAGAGGAGCCTTTTTATTTATGCTGCTCTGTAGCAGTTAACAAAACCTGAGATCTCTCCTCAGAGTTTCTGTAACACGCTTCTTGTCCCTGCTTGGTGCAGAAGGTGAAGGCAGGACAAACCCATCCCTGACACAGAGCCATTGGCTCCTCTGTGCAGGTCAGGCAGCCCCAGCATGAAATCTGCCCTTGGAACAAGTCATCAGCAACAGATGAAACTTCTGCACAATCAGAAAGAGATCTTGTTGGTATGAGTTCTCTGTCACTAGGTTTCACCCTGTGTTTGGAGCAGTGACTGAAGTATAGTCATACAATACATTCTGTAGCTCTTGATGGCTATGAATACCTTCATACAAAAAAATTCTGCCATGATATTAAAGTATGAACTATATGACTGATATTTTAATAGAAATAGGTGGCCACTATACTGTCTGTGCAAATAACTAAAACTGACTCTTGTAAAATGTAATAAATTGGTCAAGTTCCATAAAATTTCCTCATTTACTGCTTGCTTTTAGTAGTTTAAATTCAGCAAACAAGCCTGCTAACTAATCTTGTGAAACTGCTTTTTTGGCCAGCACTAGAGTGCTAGCAAAATAACATTTGTACTGTTACAATATTTTATATATAAAGTATAAAGATACAAAAGTTCCTTATCTTCTCTTCCAGTCATATCTGTTAGAACAGCTTAAAAAAACAAATCACATAAATTATTACAAAGCTTGAACTTTCTATATACTTCTATATATGTGAATGACTACACTTGGACAAGGCATTGTTTCACAATAAAATCCAGAGATATCAAATATTCAATCATTTTAGGAGTGAAAACACAGGAGTAAAATGGCAAAACATCAACAGGTTTTAACTATCACCGCTACTAGTGGTCTTGCTGTAATACGGTTTTCTTTTTAACTTTTAAACTTTTCCATGAAAAAGAGCCTTCTACCTGTAATGAAAGAATAATAAATCTACAAGTAGTGCCCTAGTGGTCCCACTTTAGGATCTGTTGATCGACTCAAGCCAATGAATATGGAAGGGAGTTGCTCTTATTTGGATACTTTCAGTGTGCTTTTCTGCCTTGATGAAAATTTGAAATAATTTTTATCAGTTTGTTTTTGCTGGGAGTGATCAATCCATAATAAATGTTTCTTACTATGAATGATTTAGAAAGACTAATTCCTCAGAAATATTAAAAAAAAAATCTTTTACATTTAGCTACAGTTTGTGGTGTGGTGACTACTAACTGTGACCCTGAACTGGCCTCCATGAATAGAGGTAGGATAATGTCAGAGGCATTTTTAGTAGATTAGGAAATGACTACATCTTATTTCGGTACGTTAAGGGTGTCTGGTTCCACAAAGCTGTTTAATGAAATGACGCAGTTTTTTAGCAGTGCATTCTTTGGTCTGGTCCTATTCAGAATAAAAAATAATAGTCACTTAAATGATAAAAAATAGTAATTTTAAATATATCATGGATTTATGTAAAGATATTTTTAAAAAATAAGGTGCAATTTAGATGTGCAGAATAACACACTGTTACTATCTGTTAAAATTGCAGGAGACTGAAGCTTCAAACTTAAATAAAATAGTGCAAGTTTGTCATGTGCATATCATGCTCTCTCCCTCTTTTCAGGGCTCAAGAAAGTTCCTGAATGGAATGGATGAGGTATTGCATAATTATCCACTGATCATACAATAAAGGTGAAAAATTGTATGAACATTTCAGAACACTGTTAACTGTGTCTTCTGACAAACACAGATTTTTTACAAAACAACAGGGCTTTTCTAAAGAATTAATTTCAATTATTTTTAAAGTATTCAATTTCTGTTCTTTGGACAGTTCAATTAGAAAAATTCATTATAATATCTCCCATGAATATACGGGATACCATCTATGTGGACTCATCATAACCAGCCTCTGGTTTACTTGGACACTTTCAGCTCTTCAAATGGACATGAGTTCTGGACAACTTCTACTTCTATTGTACAAACAGCCTGAGATGTTTTTCTGAGTAATTTTTTGAATTGGTTTTTCCTGTTTTTTGGTTTGTTTCCATGGACTATAGCAAAACATTTTACTGTCTCAAATCTAATATGTATTTATTTATTTTCTCCTGTAAAGTGTTAAATGGAAATAAACATAATGGATTAACCTTAAACTAGGATAGTATGAATGTAATTGAAATTTCCTCTTGAGAGAATAGGTTTTGAATGTCCATATTTCTTAGTAATCTTAGCAAGATTTCTTAAACTTATTATTAAACTAAATGCTAAGACCTGTATACTTTTGTGCTCAGAGTAGATAAAAAGTATGTCTACTTATAATTAGTAAATCCTTGGGAATAATTCCTAGGCAAGTCAATAATTCATTTATTCATATTTCTGATGCTTTCTCTTTTAATATATGTGACATATTTTTTCAGCACATAGAGTCAATCACAAAATTTCTAGTCAGATATTGTTCAAGGAAAATCATCTGAATGAATATCTAGGAATTCTGAGTATTTGCTCCTGCAGAAAGCAGAATTACCTACATAAATAAATGTATATTTGTTCTGTAGACTTCGTGGAAAGCAGAAATTCAGACTACAGTGGATATAAGCCAGGAAACAAAGGAGATTCCCAAACAGTGTTTTACATTCTTCCTAGCAAGGAACAGTTCAGATTTCTCTAAGACATTAGATGTTCTTTAATCTTTTGTTTGATTGCCAAGATGCAGTCTATTAACAAGGGCTTTTATTTGGCAACGGGAATTACTCCCTCTCCCCATGCTATTTTTTTATATGTCATTGTTTATGTCTTTACCTTCTAGAAAAAGAGTTGACCAAAGGATATTTTGCTTATGTCTAACAACACTTATTATAAAATGAAAGAATTTGTTGACATTTGAGTACTTTAGATACTTACCACATCTCCAGCTGTTATAACAAACAATTATCGAAAACTTGATAAACATCATTGTGTGACATGATTATATTGTTTCAGCTACAGCTTTTACAATGAGATAACCTTTAAACATAAAATCTGAAAACATGGAAGGGAACTAACATTTTTCATACATTTTCATCTTATCTCCTTATAAGATGCAGTTGTTGAATACACATTATACATTTGAAGATCAGACACTTTAGAGTTATATTGGACATCCAAACTCTCCCTTTTAGAATTCCTTTGTAAAAGAATACTTCTAACTTTCAGTATTTTTAAGAAAGTCTAAGTAAAAACTTAGACATAATTGATGAAAAATACCTATTTTGACATAGACTGTATATTCTAAAACAATTCAGAAGTCCTTCCAAAATCAGCTTTCTCTAGGAAGTTATTGTTAATACAGTTTTTCTTTTATTGTCAGCATTATTTCCCAATCATTTTAGCTGGTGGAAACAGAAATGAAGTATGTATGGCATGTAATTGCAGGAAAATAACAGAGCTATTTCTGAAAACAGAGCATATTTACCTGCTGAAAGATGAAAAATTACGGTAAGGCAATGTACAAATTAGTAATGATGATAATAACTACCTCATCTCTGACCTTTGTTTAAGCCCAATAACAAATTAGCAGTGAGTGACAGAGTACTATGAGTCCAAAATAAATACCCTACATCTATCATTAGGAAAAAATCTAGTTCTTATCTGCTAAAATGTCTTTCTAATGTATTAACTTTATCAAAATATCCTTTTGAAAGATCTAGAATCTCTTCCTCTGTTTAAAATGCTTTCCCTACCATAACAACAATTCAAACAAACAAACACACATAAAAAAAAAATAAAGAAAAATTTCCACCATAAAAGAACAAGGAATCATGAAGTGGCAGTTTAAGCAAGCTTAAAGTAAACAAAACAGGATGTTGTTCTTAAAGGTGCAAGATTAAAAGTAACTCTGATTGCCCCAGAATGTTATCAAGACTAAAAGTATTTTTAGTAGCCACACAGCAGTGGCCAGTAACAAATGTCGCTCAGACACAATCTCATTTTCAGACATATTCTTAAATATTTAGCTACATCACTCAGTGAATTGGCATTTTCTGTGCTTTTTCTTCTGTTCCTTCCTGCAGTGTCTGCTGCTCATCCTTCTCAAGATTTCAGGCTAGAGAGACCTTTCATATGAGCAATTACAGCCATTTTTGTGTTCACATTATTCCAGCTCTGCTCTCTGCCTGGTTTCATTTAGCTCTTTTCCACTATTTAGGAACTGCATTGGAGCCTGTAACTTGCTTTCCCGTGATTAGATTTAGCATCTTCCTTCCCAAGAAGTCCTGTTTCTTTCTTGCATCTTGGCCTTCTTTCCTAGCATGGAAAGAGGGCAGTTGCATTCTTGTTTCTCCTCTGCTTTTTATCATGATATGAGATGTCCTGAAAGTGCTTCTGGTTGAGCTTTTTCTCATCTCCTTCATTTTGGGGTTAAGCTGTGAAAAGTCTGTGTAGTGGTGTGGCATCTGGGCATTACAACATGGGTGTCCAAGGATGCCATCTTAGTGACTGAATCAGGAGAGCTGCTAAAACACTGCAGTGTTTTCAGGTTTAATTAGTACCACCAGTCCTTTGGTGTCATGGGCACTGCCTTGGGCCATAACAGGCTGTCTGCTGATCGGCAGCTGTACAGTGGAACAGGGCATAGGAACAAGGGACAGACACCAGCAGAGGAATAATCCAGGCAGAGGGGAGGCTGACAGAAGCAGCAAGTGCAACTCCTGGACAACATAAAATACTAGAAAAGGCTCTGAATACCTGAGACCCGTTGTATGATTAGCAAAACCCGAGACAAAATACCAAGCAAATTTCATGTGAGGTACAAGAGTATTCTTTTTTCTTATTTAACAGTTTGTTCTTGTCCTCGAAGTTATCTTTTAAGTTAACTTGGCTCTCATATGATAGGAAATATATACATGGAGAAATTAATCTTCTGCTTTTACAGAGGAGAACAGTAGTGTTTTCTGTATTTCTATTTATGAACCTTGAAGATGTTCTGAAGACCAGGAAGTGTAATGTTTTCCTTTTTCAAGAAAAAATAATTAAAAAAATGTAACAAGTTTTGTTATGGGTCATTTCTGAGAGGATTAGCAAGCATTTGAATGCCTAGGGGATAGGACTTTTTGTTTCCTACTAAAGTCCATGCTTTTTCTTTTTAATTCCTAAGCCTAACATTTCTTTGGTTATTTTACATTGGTGCTTTTTCAAACAAAACCTTTGGCAATATATGAATCACCTAGAGATGCATTTTTGGAAAGTGCATCCAAGCTTCAGAAACTCCAAACAAGACTCAATTAGATGAGTTTTGGCTGGAGGAGAAGATAGAAGAAAGGGTTAAACAGAAGACAAAATGAAGTGCTCTAGAGTGGGGGTGAGAGAAAATGACAGTCTGCAGTAGAAAAATATGCAAAACTTTTATAATTGTCAGAGATTTCTGGGAAAGGTTTTCACATTCAGATTTAGTATCTCATGAAAGAGAGTTGTGGTCAGTGTTCCCTTCTCCCTTGAAAGTTAAGATTCTTGCTAAAGCCTATGAGGTAAGTAAGCCTGATACACATGACTACTGTCCTCTGTCCTCTCTCCCACTATCTCCTTTTATAAATTAGCTTAGTACTCCTCATGTTTTGATTATCATGCTTTATTTTCTATTCTTTTTCTGTCTCTATGTTTTCCTCACTTATTTTTATTTAACTCTACTGACTCTGGGTTCTTTTATCTTTCTACTAACATTCTCCTAATTCTCCTTTTTAATGCATTTTATGCTAAATTTTAATTTAGTCATGTAATCAGTTTATAGGCAAAAACTTTTGTCTGTTTTTTTTCTCTTTTTCCCCTTTCCCAGAAGCTGAAATTGAGTATGATTATGATGCAGATCTTCTAAACAACCAAATTTGTTCTGAGCCAAATAAAGTACTTTCCAAAATCAGACAGTAGATCATTTCTCAGCCTGTCATTACTTTCACATCTGCTGCTGCTGATAGAATTTCTGCATTGAAAGTGCGTGTTTGAAATGAGTGCTGCACACAAACGGCAGGACATTAAAAAATATAATGAATGTAAATGAACAATAAGATCCATTTTCAAATGCCATTTATGGGCTCAATCCTGCAAGATATTCAGAGGTTTCAGAGAATATAAAGAGCAATCTATACTTCTGAAGAAGTGGTCAGTACCTTACCACACCAAGTTCTGTAGATCTATGACCTTCCCTTCAAAAGTAACTGTAAGAAAAACATCTTCCTTTTGCCAAGACAGGACTGACAGAAGGCTGAAAAATCATGTAGGTTTATTGTGATTTGAAAATTCATCTGTATCCTATTAGAATTCAATAATTCTGTGGAAAGCTACCTACTATTGGTATTTCAAATGTCTTTTTAATTTCTAAAGAAGTAAAAAGTGGATTTCTGCTTCTCAAACTGATTTATGAACAAAATATAAATCAGTGGACAAGGTTGTCACTGAAACCAATCTGAATTTGATCTGAAGTCCAAAATCATATCTTGTAATATGCAGGCATTTCGTATTGCGAAAGTAGAATGGTGTCATCATTGTACCACTCCCTGATAAAAGGAGAGTAAGTCACTATTCTGTACCACTTCTTTCTCTTCTACAAAGCTGAAGTATCTCTGCTCATTTGCTTTGCATGTTGTATCTTTTTGATCAATGGTATTCTTTATGGTGGTGTCAAACCACAAATACAACTTGTGTATTTTCTTTCATTGTACTAACTGGTTTGTAAATCATGGTAATAACAGGAGTATCAATATTAATTCCGCATTAGTCTTTCTGTCATAAGTCTTTCCTTCTGTTTGTGTTTAGTATTGCCGAAGTTCAACTGCTGGTGATAAAATACTCCATGTTTGCTGTCTGCTTCAGGCTTACGTTTTGCGAAACAAGCTTTAAGACAGAAATTTTACTAATACAATGAAAAAAAAATCTCAGCATTATTTGTTCCCAAAAATCCACTGTTTCTTGGTGTTGGCAACTGATTTTTGAACAAGACCAAATCACAATGTTTTTGAATAAGAAGGTCAATGAAGAGCACCATCTTTTTGTTTAAAAGAGAATATTTATCTCTGAAAAATAAGTTTTAATACCTTTATTATTATTATTTCCATTATAATGGAATATTTTTCTAAAACGGTTTATTAAAAGAATTGTAAGTGCCATATACAGTAGTTCTGATATTGTTTCAATTGATTATATTGATTACCATCTCAATTTTTCAGATGTCAGACTTCTAGAAATAGTTTCTTGAAATGGTCTCTAATTCCCACACTACCCCCTCTTTCTCCTCCCCACTTCCTCCCCAATTTCTAATTAGCCTAGCTGAAGTCTAATTAATTCAGCAGCAAAGTTTGGGGCATTTTTTAATAATTTTTTAATAAAATGAATGTGTTTGCACTGTCAATAACTTTATGTCATGCTTTTAAATGACAGGAAAATGATTTGGAAGTTCTCAGGATCAGAAATTCTTTGCCCACATTGCAAGCATTTATTCATATGAGAGTAAAAGGTCTGGCAGGTTTCATCTATTGGCTGGTTGATAAAACTTCTCAGTGTATTGTTACTACCATATAGTATTAATTCAAATCATAGAGATCTGTGTAGGCTACCTAAAATATCTATCAGGTGGAAGAAGGTGGGTGTCAGGAGAACAATATATTAAACCGTGGAAATACGTGAAGGAGTGATACAGAACAAAGTGTTTCTCTGAGAATACTGCTCTGCCTTGTGCCAAAGGCAAAGCTCCAAAGCTCCATCCTTGGCCCTCTTCCTGAGCTACCAGGTGACATTAGACAAGGAGGAGCAATGCATACAAAAAGGAAGAAGTCTATAGAAACAATCTTTAAACTAATGTTTTCATATTTCTGTACTTGGGTTGTATTCTTTGCATTTCTTTAATATAATATAAAGCTTATTTGGATGACCTGAAAGACTAGTTTTCCATTTTTATTAACAATAGAAAGCTTCATTTAGGAGTGATGAATACCTTGTTATCAAATTATAAGCAAAACAATGTGATTGAGTTGTCTATATCCCCTATCTTGTCCTTCTATGTTACTGAAAATTTAAAGATTCATTTAAAAATAAAGCCAGCAGGAGCCAGACTCAGTTTATGTGGGCTTTAAATTACAGCGAGCAAGTGTAAAAAGAACAAAACATAAAAAAAGCTTTGGAAAATAAATAAAGAGTCTCCAGAGGCAGTGATGGTATCTCGAATTAGTAATACTGGTGATGGCACTTATTTTTTGGGAAAGGCACATGCTGCCTGCAACCCTATTCAGCATAATAAAAGAGAAGGAACCCAGGATTTTCTTAGTCACTTGTTGCTCAAAATGATCTATGGAGACCATCTATTTGATGACTGGAGGAGTATCAATAGATGAAAAAGTTATCAATATGTAACTGCTAGGGAATGTCCTCCTCTTAGAGCTCCTTATAAAGAACTACACACATGCATGAAAGATGTGTGCAAGCAGCAGAAGAATGCACTCAAAAGACCCCAACAGTAAAGAATTAGGCTATTATTTTAAATTACTGCTCTATATTTTCTCCTTTGTGCCTAAGAATTGCTGAAGATTTCCAATGCAAATTTGGCTTTCAAAAGTAGGTACATTTATTTCCCACTGATAATACACAATCATTCCATGATTCCCTAAAAGACTGTTTTTCACTGTGCTTATGCCCAAGGTCACTGAATTCAAGCTGCACAAATATCTTAATTCTGGGATCCCCTGCCATCTCTATGCCAAACTTTCCCTGGTAGGACTTGTGACTCTGTGGGGAACCCACGCTGGAGCAGCTTGTTCATGAAGGACTGCCTCCCCATGGAGAAGTGACGAACGTGCAGCATTTTGTGAAGAGCTGTTGGTCGTGGATGGACTCCCACCAGAGAGGTTCCTGAAGGACTGTCTCTCAGGGAGAGACCCCATGGGAGCAGAGGTAGGACTCCTCTCCCTGACAGCAGCAGATACAACAACTGACCGTAACCCCCATTCCCTGTCTCCCTGCACTGCTAGGGGTGTGGAGGTAGAACTTAAAAAGAAGGAGGAGTGAGGAGAAGGTGTTTTTAAGATTATTTTTAAGATTATATTTTTAATATTATATTTAAGATTATATGTTCATTTCTGATCATATCAGTAATAAATTTAATTAATATCCCCACTTTGTGTCTGTTTTGCCCATGGAGGTGATCAGTAAGTGACCTCTCCCAGCTCTTATCTCAACTCATGAATCCTTCATTGTATTTTCTCTCTTCTGTCCAGTTGCACAGAGGAGGCAGAAGGCAACTTTAGTGAGTACCTGTCCTTCAGCCAGGGTCAATTCACTACACTACCCAAAACTCTCTTCACCTCTTCTCTACTATTGTATTTACATTTCTTACTAGAGTACTGTATTCACATCTGGCTCCGTAGTGCCTGCATCACAACATGGACAGTTCTGAGAAGAAACGCACAGTGTAAAAGGCCAATTTCTAGTTATTGTCAATATTTATTTATCAGATGGACTTAAATGTGTGCAGTAGGTGGAAAGTTTTTCTTTACAGCTTCCCAGCTAGACAAGAGGTACTACTGCTGAAATACCATAAAACTGTCTCTTAGAATTAGGCTTTAGATAGTCACATTTGCATTAGGAACTCTGTATGGCTAAATATTGCTCAGTTATATAATGAAACAGATTTTTCCCAGAAAGTGTATTGCCTATCATATGTCTTATTGAACTTTTCAGATCTTAGATCTTTGAAAATAATTAAAGAAAACATTCTAAGTCTAGGATGTCTAAACAAGGTACTCGGTGTTTTGTCTTTAAACTTCACAATTTTGCATATAGATCATCTCTAACATTGTGCTCTCTTCCTGTTTTGAAGTATATATTTTATTCATCTTTTAAAATACCTTGCTTCCACTAAAGCCATGCCAACACCATACTCTTGCCTGACTCATTACACATAGCCTTTAATTTCTAAAACCAAAAATCAGAAGTGATTCTCATCCTATACAGAGCATCACAAAAGGGATTAAACCACCACACCAGATAAGTCTGAGTCTGCTTGCTTGTAGTCTTGATGTCTTTAGTGCTTTTCTTGTCACGTTTTTCAAATGAAACTGCCTTTCTTCCTGCTTATATTTACAACTGTAAATCACACTTTTAGAGTATTTTTGGTTCCCGCTGCCATCTATTCCAACAAAAGCATTTTCATATAATTCCAAGGATAACAATGTGATGCTAATCTTTTTTTCAGAAGAGGAAATGACTTACAGACTGAAGTGAGATGCACTGATTGATGTGCACTTCAAACTGATTCAGAATAGATTCCAATATTCAGATGATTTACACTGACTAAAATTCTTTGTTCTTTCCCAACTAGTGCTGCCTTCTAAACTGACAGAGGTCTTTTAATAAGCAATAACCAAAGGAAATTGTAATATTATCCCATTTTTAAGAAGGGGAAAAATGAAGACGTGGGGAACTACCAGACGGTCAGTCTCACCTCTGCCTATTTGATAGGCAGAGGGATCTTCACAGGCTTTGGAGGTGGGCCTGTGCAAACCTCATGAAGATCAATCAAGCCAAGTGCAAGGTCCTGCACCTGGGTCAAGGCAATCCCAAACATGGTTACAGCTATAGAGCCTGAGAAGCAAAGGGATAGAGAGCAGCCTCATGGAGAATTTAGAGCTTACTGGTAGATGAAAAGCCTGACAAGAGCCCATAATACACATACATTTCAAGCACACACATAATGTGTGCTTGCAGCCCAGAAACCCAGCTGCATCCTGGGCTGCATCAAGAGAAGAGTAGCAAGCAGGTTGAGGGAGGTGATTTTTCCCCTCTACTCTGCTTTCTAGAGACCCAGCCTGGAGTACTGTATGGAGCTCTGGGACCTGCAAGACAAGAATGATGTTAGAGCAGGGCCAGAGGAGGGCCACAAAGATGATCAGATGGATGGAGCACCTCTTCTATGAAGACAGGCTGAGAGAGTTAAGGTTGTTCAACCTTGGCAAGAGAAAATTTTGGGGAGACCTTCTAGCAGCCTTCCAGTACCTATAATACAAGTAGAGGGACTTTTGACAAGGACATGGAGTGATAGGACAAAGGGTAATGGTTTTAAACTGGAAAAGGGTCAGTTTAGATTAGTTGTTATGAAGAAATCCTCTATTGTAAGGGTGGCGAGGCACTGGCAGAGGTTGCTCACAGCAACTGTGGGTGCCCCATTGCTGAAAGTATTCAAGGCCACATTGGATGGGGCTTTGAGCAACCTGGTCCAGTGGAAGGTACCCCTTCCCACATCAGGGGGTTGGAACAATATGATCTTTAAGGTTGCTTCCAACCTAAACCATTCTTCATTTGTATGATTCTTTTTTTAGCTAATTTGTTAATAAACAGATACCTCCTACAGATCTGAAAATCAAGTTGGAAGAATGTGCGTTACACTTCTTAGCTTTTGATAGCCTGTTTGACCTACTGAATAATAAATAACAAAGCCCTTTAAAAATCTAAACATTGAAAAATAAATATCTTCTTTGCGTTTTGCTTAACTGGTCTTTCCTACTCCTCTTAACAAGCAGATAGTTATTATGGCAGTATAACAGCATGTTCTGTGTAGTTTTTCCAGTTGAAAGTACACCAGTGAATTTCACCAAGGGTCACATCCAATGTCGCTGTTGTTGATATGTATACATATTAAGTTTAATTTCTTTAGTTTAGCTTGGTTTGGCCTAATTGAGCTCACTGTTCACAGAATCATTTAGGCTGGAAAAGACCTCTAAAATCATCAAGTCAACCTTTGACTAAATACCCCCATGTCAACTAAATCATAGTACTAAGTGCCACATCCAGTAATTTCTTGAACACCTCCAGGGATGGTAACTCTAACATTGCCATGTACAGCCTGTTCCAATGCTGGACAACCCTTTCCATTAAGAAATTCTTCCTGATGCTCCTGGCACAGCTTAAGACTATGTCCTCTCATCCTGTCACTAGTTGCCTGGGAGAAAAGACCAACCCCCACCTTGCTACAACCTACATTCAGGTAATTGTAGAGAGTGATAAGGCCTCCCCATGAGAGTCCTCTTCTGCAGGCTAAACAACACCAGCTCCCACAGCTGATTCTCATAAGTCTTACTTTCCAGACCCTTCATCAGCTCCATTGCCCTTCTTTGGACATGCTCCAGCACCTCAGTGTCTTACTTGTAGTGAGCGACTCAGAAATGGCCACAAAATTCAAGGTGCATCCTTAGCAATGCAGAGTACAGAAAGAAAATCACTTCCCTGGTCCTGCTAGAACCTCACTATTTCTGAGACAATCTAGATGCCATTGGTCTTCTTGGCCACCTGGGCATGCTGCTGGCTCATGGTCAGCTGGCTGTCAACCAGCACCTCCAGGTCTTTTTCCACTGGGCCACTTTCCAGCCTGTAGTGTTGCATAAGGTTGTTTTGGACCAAGTGAAGGACCCAACACTTCACCGTATTGAACCTCTTATCTTTTGCCTTGTCCCATCAACCCCGACTGTTTAGATCCCTCTGTAGAGCCTTCCTGTACTCCAGCAGATCAACAATCCCACCCAACTAGTTATTATCTGCAGATTTACTGAAGGTGCAATTAACCCCCTCATCCAGATCATCAACAAAGATATTAAACAGGACTGACCCCAATACTGAGCCTTGGAGAACACCACTAGTGACCAGCTGCCAACTGGATGTAGCACCATTCACCCTCACTCCCTGAGACCAGTCTTGCAGCCAGTTTTTAACTAGTAATGAATGCTTCTGTTCAACCCTCAGGCTGCCAGTTTTTCGAGGACAATGCCATGGGAGACAGTGTCAAAGGCTTTGCTGAAGTGCAGGTATTACTGTTTATTTGAATTTCATTTTGGTTTGATATGGTTTGGTTTGCTTTATTCTGGGGCTTGTTTTCATTAAGAGGAACAAATATATAGGCAGTATCAGATTAATAACTGTCTTGAAAGATATTAGGATTAAGCAGACAATGGAAAAAGGGACTGATTAGAAAGGGAAAAAGGAAATTAAGTCTGTGTTTCAGAGCTCAGTAATGAATAAAGTAAGAACTGCCAAAAGTCAGGTTTGTAGAGGAATTAAAATGAAAAACATGGTCTCTCTAACTACATGCAGAAAATAAGAAAAAAATAAGAAATAGTGGGACTGCTATGCAGTGGAAATCTGATAGAAATTAAAGAAAATCCGTGTTTGCCTTCTGTATGCATAAAATAAGAAAAAAAAAAGGAATTAGTGAGATGCTATGTAATGGGAATTAGGGATAAATTAAAGAAAATACTTATTTGCTTTGATTTTCAGTAAAAGTAATAATGAAGAGCATGGAACTAAACTAAAATGGCCCATAGGGCAGAGAGAACAAAGGCAACAATGGAGACAGAAGACAAACTCAAAAATAGATAAATAATTTCAACATGGTGGGGAATAGATGGATCACAGAAAAATTAACTCTGAAAAAAGTTTGTTCAGCCTGGAGAATAAGTAGTTTCAAGGGAACCTAACAACAGCCTCCTTGTATCTCTGTGGGATTACTGAGAAGACAAATATGGGCTCTTTATGGAAATGCACAGCCAGAGCAGAAGAGGAAATGGTCACAGATTAGAACAAAAGAGACTCTGAGTTTTAATAAGGAGGGGAAAGATCAGTGTGGGAACCCCTAACTAATAGAGGAGGCTACCCAAAAGGGCTTTGCAGTCTCTGTCCTTGAAGATGTTTCAAGACCTGACCAGATAATGCCCTGAGCATCCTGGTCTGACCTCAAACTTGATCCAGCTCTGAGTAGAGGGTTGCATTAGAGATCTCCTAGGGGTCCCTTTCAGCCTGAATGAATCTGTGAAATGGTGAACAGGGAAAATATTACCCAAAATAAGGCCTGAATAAAGAACACAGTCACTGTCTCTAATTATATCATGTGATGGGAGTGAACAAAAGGAGGAAATGTAAAAAGAGTTACTGGCCCAAGAGCAAATAAATATGCATATACTGACTTTGAGTAAATTCAACCTGAAATGAAAAGCTTTCTACCTGTTAGGGTCAGGAAGGTTTTGGAACCACTTTCCAAATTACAATAGTGAGGCCCAGGACTAAATTAGCTGTCTTGGAACTTTATTCCTATATGGAAAGAATTATAGTATATGTCTGCCGGCTACAGCATGTCATTCCAGTTCTCTGGCTAGGCAGATCACAAAACTCATTTTATTCCTAAGAATATTCCTCTGTTGTGATCTACTATTTAATACCCAGGAGTTTCTACAGTTTCTTTGTAAAAACTTGACACAACAGGCTTGTAACATCCTCTTTCTGTAGGCAGTTGATTGCAGATGTTATGAGGAGGTAAGCAAAAGAGATCCATGGATTTATCAAGCAGAAAAGTAAATCTTCTTTCCAAGAGTCATCCTCAGTTCATTCTCATCGTGCTTAGTTGTGTAGGTGTTTGAGATGTACACTGCAGGGGCTACTGCTCTGTTGTAATATTAAAGGATTCATTCCTGTTTAGTTGATAATAAACAGGTTTGTTTTAATGTCCTTCTCTTATAATTGAAATTGAGTATGGTAATTTGCAGCCTTTCAAGACTTTTTAATTAAATACTTTCGTATTTTTTTCTTACTAATAAATCTGCTTTCTAGGCTCTCAAATTCAGTTCTGAAAAAAAAGTTGCATTTAAACACTTCTAAAGTTCTAGATCATTTAAATGTCGTCAAAAGATGAGAGGGGAGACAGATCAAGACCAAATTTGAGTTTTTCTATAGGCTTATTCTTTTCATATTTCTGTGCTGTAGTTACATGTGGACTAATTTTTTTAAAGAACAAACCTAAACCATCCGGTAGCATAATACTTGGTTAGCGCTTCATGTTTGTGTACTGGATACACAGAAGTGCTTTGATTTACACGATGTCTTTCTGAGGCAAATGAGACACACAATGCATAATTCATGACTCTAAATCCTGGTATTGGATGGCAGTCGATTCTGATGTTAGAACCATTTTCCTTTTTCAAAAGATTGTGACTCTGTAGGAGCATGATTACAGTTAAGTGTACTGATAAGTGTCAGATATAATGAGAAGTTGTATCTCTGTCTCATGTCTCTCTTCTGAGAATGTTGTTTTAGAGTGGCCACAAGCTTCAGGCATGAAACATGACTGACATTACTAGGGTGTTACAATGAAATTTGAGAGTGGCGTTTGTTCTGATGCTTTGGACAAGTTGTTTTGTTTTGTTTGGTTTTTTTAAGCCTTAGTTGAGGCAAAAAAGTCACAGCTCTAAAGACCTTAGAAAATTATGGCTTTTAAGTGTCAGCCATATTACTTTATGGATTGGTTACATACCTGGTTCATGCCACTCACTAACCCTTACATTCACTTTAGTCTGATAAACATACATGGTACTTGGAATGGTTGCAGAGATGCATTTAAGGGTCATTGCATTTTGCACTAGAACTTCCTTTCAGCTGGCAAATCAGTAGAGTGAACAATTTCCTTCAGTATGCTCTTGGGTTGATCCTAAGATTAACTTCAGTGACTGTTGGCATAAAACTGGAGCAATTATCCCATCTCTTCAAGAAGTCTGATGCCCTTCACTGCAGAGAGAAGGGAGTGCTTTCCACACACACACATTTCTAGGACTATGTATTTTCTGAGTGAATCTCACTGTAGTTCATATTTTGATCTCTCTCCTCTCTAGATTGTTTTTTTCATAATGTCTGTTCACTCCAGTGATAGAAACATCTCCTGTAACACATATCCTGTTTATACATTCTCTTGGATTATTAATGGAGCTGTTTCATAAAATAAGTCCAATCTCTGAAAAATGCAATCGTTTAAGAGATCCAGACTCAATATATGGTGATGCCCTTCAATATCTTTTGTCATCAGCTGCAATGACATGGTTTTCATTACTTCCTAATTGTCCATAACATTTTCCCTGAATTTTTCTCATTAAAGTTAGCTTTAAAAAGCAGCCCAATAGCTGAGATAGTTCAGAATTGTCAGTAATGTAACCTTCTTCTTGAAGGGTTGAACAATGACAACCCTGTAAATCCTTTATTTAAATGAAGTATGACACAATAACAGTGAAGCTGTTTTTTTCCCAGCCCTGTCTCCCACCACCCCCTAGGCCTCCACATATGAACATCCTTGAGGGGCAATTCCCCAAGTCTATTTAGTCTTTGGCTTCTCTTATGAAATTGCTTACAAGACTGCAAATTAACTTGCTAATAATAGTGAGGCAGACAGCTTGTACATGCATTCATAAATACTTTCCAACTTGTTAATAAATACCTTTGAAACCATCAGAGTCAGATAAGACAGGTAACCTCGTGCTTCTAACACTAACATTTTTTTGTATTAGCTGTCTCCCCTTTGATGCTGTGGTCAAAGACTACTATGTATTCTCCTTATTCTAGATTTTTATTTGTGGAAATCCTTGGAACATAGTTTTTTCCTATTTCTACAACATTTAGAAAAATGAGTCTGGGGACATTGACTGAGGTTTCTCTTCTAGTAGAAGAGATTTCACAGCATGAAACATATAATTACTTTTCTAAGATGTATCAAACTAAAAAAAAATCTTACATTATATGGGAAATATGAAAGACTATTCCCAAAAGGGACTATCTTTTTCATCCTCTTGCCTCAACTTCCTGACGGTTATTTCAAATCCTGGTAAATACCTCCAATGATGAAAATCTCACAGCCTCATTCTAATTTAGTGCTTAACTGTCTTTACAGTTAAAGGTTTTACTAATGAATAATCAAACTTAAGGCTTCCATCTAAGCTTCTTACTCCATGTCCTAGCCTCAGTGGACATTAACAAGTTATTCGTTCTTCATGTGCAACATCTATGCAAATGTACAAGGCTGCTCGTATTGTAGGTCATCCAAAGCACCCTTTCTCTGCATTTATTACTTTGTCTGTAATTGGTCTCTTTCTCTTCAAAGGTTTATACATTTTGAACAATGAAGACATGGTCTCCTAAATTCTCCATATATGGAATTTCTACATTTGACACCTTAATGAATATGTTATTTCTAAATTCTTAATTTTTTATGAATATCTAAATCCTAAATTTTTAAAGGATGGTTAATAAAGTTTTAATGTCCTTGCTTCTTTTACCTTGCAAATTATGATTTCTCTGAATGATATGAAGCTGTCTTGAAAGGAGATTCTAGCTGTCCAATTTTGATAGTTAAGCACCTTGATTTTACTTGGATTAGTAAATGGATCTAGTAGCCATACTTGTGGGCATCCCATCCCACTGGTAGATTTAACTTTGTTTAATGAAGTCAGAATATCAAACAGAATTTGATTAAAACTTTTTTTTTTTACTTCAATTTTATTGCTTCAATTAATGTAAGTCTGCCACTATAATGTGAAGTGTGTATTTGTCAATAAGTCTAAATTCAGTGTAGTGCACTATTAAATATTAATCTCTGTAAAACAGCTGCCTAATGTTGGTAGATATCCATGCCACTGTCCTTGTCCCCTGTCCAGGGCAACACCAACTTGGCACTAAATTCACTTAAAAATTTATACTTGCTTAATGATGCTTTAAGGGATCGGCTTACAACCTACAAAATCTATACATCTGAAATGCTTTTTCTTGCTTGGGGTATTAATGAGGTCCATGGCATTAAGTAGATCAACCTGACTATTCAGTTATGCAAAAAATACAGACCCAGTTATTTTACTCACTCAGAGTTTAAACCAGAATTTACCAAGGGTAATATTTACCAAATTTAATGTCTCACAGGTTTGTTGATGTTACTTAGTTCTCATGTGGATTCTGGGTCCATTTTTAGGGTCCCAAGACAGGGACAACAGTGATAAACTGAAGTCAATTCAGCTGGGTGGGGTCTGGAGCACTTGTCCCATGAGGAAAGGCTGAGGAACCAGGGCTTGTTCAGTCTGGAGTGATGGCTTCAGGGTGACCTAAGAGCAGTACCCCCAACAACACCTGTGAGAAGGTGGAGCTGGACACTTCACGGCACATAAGGTGAAATAAGAGAGGATCAAGCTGGCTAAAAGAGGGGTGGAAATCACCACAAGGTCAGTCCAGTATTGGAGCACCTTTCCCAGAGATGCTTAGTCTCCATCCTTGGAGTTTATTAAGACACAACTGGATAAATATGTGAGCAGCCTGATCTGACCCTATATCTGACATCCCTTGTGGGCTGAATCATTATGTCAATACAAAGTATAGACAATTTAGTCACTATAAAGGTTTTAACTTATTGTAAAATATGATAGAAATGCAGTTTTAAGTTGCTTCCCTTTGTTTTGTGTATTTACTTCAGGTTAAGTTTAAATATTCCTTATTATTGGACTTTTTTTCATATTGCAATTAATTTTACAGTCTTCTTTACGGATTAGTCAGATTCATGGACAGGCTAAAGTGTTTATTTCATCATTCCAGTACATTTGCCAGAGATGGTGAACAATAAATTGTTAAAGCCATCATAAACAATTGCATTTTCTCTCTGTCTCAGTTACTGATTCCTTATGTAATTCTGGAAAACTCACTTGAATGGGACTTTTAACAGCTGTGTATCATTCATTTCTGAATACTTAAAGTGACTGATTTGCAAAGGCCCTGACACTTAATACCTGAAGTTAACCAGAACTATTTTAAACCCCTGAGGTTATCATGAGAAGGGTTCTATAAAAGCATACATCTGATAATATTTACTAGATACTTCTGACAATCTTGTCTTTATTTTCACAGTTGTAAATTGAAATCTTATGTCCATGTCACACTACAGAAAGGTTGATATCAGTGTGTCATTATATCATGAAATCCTGAAGAAATAATAAGAAAAGTACATATGGAACCAGTACCTCATTCATTGGACAATACAGGGACTTTGTGAAAAATAACTTGATGTCATAATGTCACAGTGTGTGCAAAGTGAATAATAATAAATCAAACTGTTCAACTCATTATTTATTAGTTTCGCAGTCTTAATGTTATTTTTAAGTATTTTATGATTATTTTTTATTTTTAAAAGAAGTTATTTGAGGCTATGTTACAGAGTTTTGTTAAAAATCCATTATATGATCGAAACATGGGAAAAGCAAACATAAGTTTAAGAAACTATTAACCAGCTTGGACAAGAGATACTTGCTTCATTGTCTCAGCATTGAAAAAGAGCTTCTTAATAACCACATTCCAGACTTCTTTTTCCTTTACTTTCTATTTTAGTTTCTTTTACACAAGGATAGATTCAGGTGCTCACACCTCATTCACATCCACATCAGTACTTCTCAAGTGAATTCACTGTATTATCTTTCACTTCAATGCACATCTCATATATTTCTTCAGCTGAATACACAACTCTCAAGGAGAAGAGTGTATCAAAGAAAAATAAACAAACACAAACAACAGAGGTCATCACTAGCCACACATCACAGGTCATTATTATTGTTGCTTCACCATCTTGTTTTTATCTGGTGGAGAGAGCACATTTGGCTCTAAAAAAAGTTTTTCTTTAGTGAGGAAAACATTTCTGCATTAGAAATTCTTGTGACCTTTTTTCCTCCTGCCATCTGTCGAACAGTGGCAAAAGGCATGCTTGAAACAATATTCTTAAGGGTACATAGTTTGCAGAAAGTTTTTTTCTAGAAATAACAATTTAAAGTGATATTAAAGTGGATATGTATAATCTGCTACCCCTCCATTCTCTCATATCTAACACAAAACTTTTAAACTAATTATGATAATTGAACTGTTACCTGTTGCATCACACTTTTGGGTAACTTGGTTTTGTAACTAGAAATGAAGACTTGGAAATTCTGCAGCAAATTAATCAAACATTTCTTTGTGTTTATATAAGTGAACAGAAATCAAACTCAGTGTCGCTTGGCCTAGATATTCATATTTGTAAATGTGTATTGAGACTGTGCAACTAGGCAAGCATAGTCATACTTTAATTTGTCAAAGGCATGTTGCCATCTAATGCAGAAGTCAGAACTTGTTTTCTATCAGACTCTTGTTTTCTCTACTTTTACAAAATCTGTCTCTAGCTTTAAATCAACCAGTAAGAGTATGCACCCAGTCTATTTACATTATGTCACCTTGAATCTTTTCTGCCTGACAATTTAATGTAACCTGTTTTTCAGTTTCTCATGGAAAGAAGTGTCATACAAATACATATCACTCTGTGACAGGTTTCACTATAGTGTTTACCCAGTAGTAATATTCTCTTCAAAATGCAATGCTTGTTTAACCTCTTTCTGTTACTGAATTCACCATTATCTAGGAAGCAATTCAGGGTTAACATAAGGTATTAGTACTAATCTTGTTAAATTTGAGTTTATATACATTTGAGTCAGGGGCCTGACCATACACCAATACTGAGAATATGTCCTAGAAGTCAGACAAATTGCAGCTTATTAGTTTTCCTAGGCTGTGAAGTAATCCCATCTGAGTAGGTTTTTTGGGAACAACCATTCCCAAAGAGGATGAATAGAGGCAAAATTCCTAGCCTTGTTCCTTCCTGTGCTGGACTGAAGTAAAGGCTAATGAATGATGTGAAAACATTCATGTGGCACTGGCAGGTGAAAGAAAAACAAAAAAAAAAAAAGAAAGATAAAAGAAAAACCCATAACATGATATGGCAGTCCCTGGTGAGGGCACAGTCTTTTTTTGAGGCACATATTCCTCTGAGGTTATTTTTCAGGTAAGTCAAGAGAAGATGTCATATGATAAACTGACGTTCTTCAGTTTTCATGCCACTTTTCCAATGTTGTGCCCATAAAAGCTATTCAGTAGCTGGCAGCATGCAGCTGGAAGTAACTTGTGAAAGAAGATCCAAAGCAGATTAAATTATAACTGATTTTGTAATAAATTATTTTAATAGGTAAATTTTTGAAATATATTTCATAATATTTAACACTGTAGGGTGGTGTACGGTAAAACAAATTAAAGGACAGGGGACTTTGTGATACATTTCCATTGTCCTTCAGTACTTCTCAGTTGTCTTAACATCGCTGGGGTAATTCTCGTGATTTCCCATGCAATCAAGATCCAATTACTGAGATCCCTTCTTTGTTTCTGAAACATGTTGCAATACATTAACATTTTTTCTGCCAATACCTTCCTATCTTTATTCTTCTTCACCATCTCACTCTCATTAGTTATAATTCTTCTACTACAAAATATTATTTCATTGGAATGGAGTATTCCATAATATCAGTAAAAAATATTTGTATTATTTCTTAAGTTTTCTATTTTCTTTGAAATATTGTTTGAAATTTTATTATACCTATTTATTATACCTATAATACTTATACTTTCTCATTTAAATGTGATCTCATTTCTGCTTAGCTAGTATTTAAAAAAAAAAATTGCAACTTTAGGCAAATATTCTAATCTATATTGAAGACTTTTTAATCAAACTGAAGAGAAATCTGTACTGTGATCAGTCAGGTTGATATTATGCAGAAGATTCACAGTTTGTTCTCAGAGGAACAACCACTTATTTCACTTCCTCATGTTAAACATGAATATTTTTATATATTTATCAAGTAGAAAATCAGATATCATTGTGATAGCAATATCTAGAAGATTGATGCCATGGGCTAATTTTAAACCTTAAAAATTAAAGTTGCTAACTTCTTTCATTAGCAGCAGACTTGCTAGATGTTAATTCATACAGAATAGAATAGAATAGAATAGAATAGAATAGAATAGAATAGAATAGAATAGAATAGAATAGAATAGAATAGAATAGATCATTTCAGTTGGAAGGTGCTTACAACAATCATCTCGCCCAACTGCCTGACCACTTCAGAAGTGAACAAAAGCTAAGTGTGGTATTAGTGGTGTTGTCCAAATGTGGCACAAATAGTCATCAACTACCTCTCCAGGAAGCTTGTTCCAGTGTTCAACCACCCTCTCCATGAAGAGGTATGGACTCATCAACACTGATTACAGTGCGATAAACACCTCTTTTGACTGGCTGATGATACCATATCTGATGTACCCCAAGATGAAGTTTGCCCTCTGGGCTGCCAAGGCACACTGCTGACTCACACTGAGCTGCTGCCAACCAGTACCCCCAGATCGTTTTTGCAGGACTGCTCTCCAGCCACTCCTTTCCTCATTCATACTTGTGCCCAGCATTACTCCATCGTAGGTTCAAATTTCAGCTTTTGAACTTGTCAAATTCCATCCCATTAATCATAGCCCAAAGCTCCAATCTACCCCTCTACAAGGCCTCCTGTTCCTCAAGAGAGTCAACTGCACCTCCCAGTTTGGGATCATCAGCAAACTTGTTAATAGTGCATCGTACATCCAGATCATTGATAAATAGATTGAACAAGACTGGCCCCAGAATTGCACCTGAGGAACACCACTGGTGACCAGTCACCTCCCTTCAGCCAGTGCTTCTCTCAACACACTGTGAATCCACGCATCCCACAACTGGACAGCTGTCTAGAAGGATGCTGTAAGCCTTATTAAAATCCTGGAAAACTAAATCCACCACTTTCCCTTCATCAACCAAGGAGAAGGTGACCTTATCCTAGACGGATAACGAATTAGAGAAACAGGACTTTCCTTTTGTGAACTCATGTTGACTTGCCCGGTGACTGTACCATTCATTAAATGAAATACCTTTCATTAGTACTCAGTATGACCTTCTCCATAATTTTTCCAGGACCTGAGGTTAGACTAACAGGTTGGTAGTTCCCTGGGTCTTCCATGATGCCCTTCTTGTAAATTTGGAATAACACTGGCCAGCTTCCAGTCAGTGGTGTCCTCCCCAGGGTTCCAAGACCTTTGGCAGATGAGCAAGAGTGATCCTGCCATAACATGCTTCTGTAATCTGGGATGAATCCCCATGGACTTGTGATCATTCAGATGATACAGCTGGTCCCTTACAATTTCAATATCCACAATTATGTCCAGTGACAAGTGGTATTGCTCAGGATGATGTGCCTATTTGTAGTCCTTTGTGCTTATGTGCCCTCTTTCTGGCAAATTCGTGTTACTTGGATGTCTCATTGGAGCAACTATACCCATCTTTGCCACTTTTGGTGGTCATATTGGATCGGAAATTACTTTATATGGTATTTTTTTCATTCATTGGGTGCTTCTTCTTTGTTTTGTTACCCCAAAAGCAGGTTTTGCCCATCTCCCAGGATTGCATCCTAATGTTTATTAATGAATCATTCATAGCTTTTAATTTCATCCTGTGCTGTCACTCACAAGGCTTATGCTGTCAGCCTATGCCTCTACTCAGTCACATTGTTATACTAGTGTGACAGTTCATTCTACACAGAGTAATTGCACACTATCATAAGTTACTGCCTACCAAAATATATAGAAATTATTACAATGGGCATAAAATGCAGTTTTTCAAAGCTAAGCAAAACTGAAATAAATTAGTCAATAATAATCTGATTGCTTGATAATTGCTAATAGAGCAAAGCAAACAAAATAACCAACCCAGGAAACCTGAGAAAACCCAAACAAACCAAGAAAAATGGTTTCTTATTCTGAAGTTCAGAGCTGTTACAGCATTAATACATTCTTAACAGTGACGGCAATATTTTATTTACTGAGTACAGGGCAACACATTTCTTAAAAGATGGATTTAATTTCATGTTTGTAGCAGCTGAACTATATAACCAATAAATAAAATACTTTTAACAATATATTTAATGCTAAATATTTGTATACAACAACTGACATATTAATGAAAATAGTGCACTTTTCCAGAAAGGAGAAAAAAAAAAATCTTATATATCTCATATAAAAAAAACACTGACTTTCTTTCTGTTTTTTTCCAACTATATGACATAAAAACTGAAACATGGTTTTACTGACGAACAGAGATGACTTAAGAGAATGGGTTCAGCTTTATCTGCAAATGAATGCTGGGACAGGAATTTGTTTGTTTCTCTCATGTGATCCCAGACTTACAATGAACCCTTCTGCTAGCAATGCTTTTAAGAAAATTACCAGAGAAGGAAACTAGGAAGGAAGTATAGTAACAAACTGATAACGATGCACATTAAGTTTTTGTTTATCTGTATATACAGAGCAGAGAGTCAAATACTGGCATTCTTCTCAGGTAATTCTTAAATCTTCCAGGCACTTGCCTCTGCCAAGGCATTTATCTCTCTCAGTTAATTGTATTTATGTATTTTCTTCTTAATTCATCTGGTTAAAAAATACCCCATTTAATTTCTTCTGTCATATATTCGCACAATAATAGACAAAAACTCACTGTTTGAGACTTATTTCTGGTAAGTGTCTGTATAGGTAAGTATAAGGCATTTCCATATACAGAAAGTGTAATTTGACTAGCAAAGGTGATTCATTACAATAAGGACTAGAAGATTTATGTGCTACTGTAACAATGTATTCTTGTCATACAAGCTGGTTGATTTGGCATATTGTGTTTGAATTTCAAAAGTACAATTATTTAGGTTTCTAAGAAATGTGATTTAAAAAAAAAAAGTAACAAAATTGCTTAAAAATAAAACCAGAACTTGAGCCAAGAACTGAATCTGTCTTTAGAGAGCCAAGAACTCTATCTATCTTTAGATCTTTACGAATAAAACTGTATCTTGCACTGAATCTAAAGTACACCACCACGATTTAAGGTAAGACATACTGCCTCAGAGAAAAAAATGTAGCTGGTTGCTAATGGGGATAATATCTGTTCCTCAGATCCCATAAAGAGTTCTTCTCAATGAAGTATTTATATATAAAAATGTACTGATTGTGAGATAATCTGTGACCCTCAAAGACTACAGCGTTTGGGATTGATCATTTTACAGGTGGGTTATGGAATAGATAAGACTTTCCACAATGGCTTCACTGTCTCTGTGCTTTGTTGCAGCTGCCTATTTGAAGATTTTATAACAATACTCAGCCTTAACACAAGTTCAAGTTTTCTGCCAATACAATATCTCAGGTACTGAAATGATCCAAATTTATTTTTTCATATGGATGAATGGAGTTTACCCCAAGTGCTGCTGCTGTTCTCTTGTTTGAGAGGAGGGTTTGAGAAAACAGGAAAAGGCAATTTTAGCTAGTATTTAAAAATAAGCTTCCTTGGTAAAGTTGAGAAACCCTCGGAAACTCTGTATGGTAACTGTAGGCTAGACTGGAGGCTGAGGTGGTGGACTGGATGTGAATGGAGAAGGAATCAAAAAGGGAATTGGACCGAGGAGCAGGTGATTTCTTGGGTGCTCAGCAGGTCTGGCTGCCCACTACTCTGGTATTTTGCGGGGGCTCCCCTGATACCTAAGCGTGAGCAGAAAAAGAAAAAAGAAATGAAAAATGCAGGGAACTATTCACTAGAGAAATCAGTTGGGGTTTTCATCAAATTAAGATTAAGATTTTATCTGTCGCACTGCTGTCTGCACTGGCAGACTGACATCTTTTCAGCTGTTACCCATCTCATTATGGTAATATCAGTCTATAAGGAAATGTCCTTAAATGATGTTCAGAAAAATTTCCTGCAGAATAAAAAGATGAATGTGAAAAAGATATAAATATATATTTGAAAAAGAATCTGAGAACTTTTCTGTTCAGAACATTTTCAGTTTTCTGTAGCATTGTCCAAATTTTCTATATATGTCTATTGCCTTTCAACAAAGAGAAGTTCGAAAACTGTAGAAGGGAGTCCCACTTCACCTTTACTTCTCATTTTTCTTCTTTGCTTTCTCAAGAAAAAGAAATGGACTGAAAATGAAGAGACCTAGAAAAATAAGCTAATAATCCAGAATGAGAATCAGAAATACTGTTTCCTAAGAAAGTGATATTAGTTCAAGTAAAATGCAATTTTTCATTTTAATTCAGAGCACAAAATATTAACTTTAAAGTTATTATAGACAGTAACTAAACCAAAATAAACAACATATTTCAAGTTTTGAAATTATTTTTATATGTTTTCCTCAAAAAAATTTTCAAGTTCTATTACAATCAGACATATAGAACTATAAATGAAAACAATCAATCAAAAAACTTGTGGTGGGAGGTGACCATAATTTTATTCTTTTATATTGATGGGATCTAACTGTAACTAATTAAAAGAACAATGCAGTATTATACACACTTTTCTTTTGAAACATGGAGAATTTACAAAGAAAAAGGGATTTTAACCCCTTACTTTTCAGATTTGTGTTGGTAAAGGAAGAAGAAATATCAATTTCTATTATCCATACTGCTCAAATTCCTTTTTACATTTTTCAGGAAACAGCAATTCAGTAAAGTAATAGCAGAGAGTTCGATTTTTTGTGCAGTGAACATTGGAATCTTGAGGAGGGGTTGTTTGTTTTTGTGATTTGTTCCATGTACAAATAAAATGCATGAATAGTAGAAGTTCTCTTATTTACTTCAGTTTATTGCCTCTCTCTCACCTTACTAGATTACATTTGTGCTAACCAGAGTCACTGTTCAGACTTATTTAACAGTATTGACTGAAGTAACACTGAATCTCTTTCAGTGAGAGCTGATTTAGCTACAAATCGCTGTTCCAGCACAAAGATCATTAATCAGCCTCAGGCTACATCCATTATGTGGATATTCAGTATAGAGAAAATATTAACGTCTCCACAGAAGAAATGTTAACATCAGATTAGCTCTGACTCCCTGCTGGAGCAGCAAATTACTCTGAAGTAATAATTATAATACATTAGTGGAGGTTTAATTTCCAATAAATGCTGTCTGTTTAAGCGATGGCAATCTCACCATACCTTGGAGAACAATAGATCATGTAATCAGCAAGGCAAATCTACATGGAATTAAAAAAAAAAAAAAAGACAATAAAAAATTCATTAACGTCTCCAAAATTGAAACAAAAACTCCCTAGAACTTTCCTAGCTTGAGTTTCCTGGAAAAAAAATCCTGTTATTCTGTTCACTAAAACTTTCCCTTAATCAGTAAGCAAGGAAACATGTTTTACCTCTAAATAAGGGCTGATTGTGCTAACTCCAATCTTCATTTCAACAGTCCTTTCTGGAACATGCTCACACCTGGTTTAGGGTATATATAAAGCAAGAAGAAAGAGAGGTGTGCTGTGCCTGAAGTATTTAGTTTGAGTAAGCATAGAACATTGATTTTGATCGAGTTTATCATGGTTCAGGATCTGGACTTCTATGTATATACTCAAACCTGGATATCAAAGGATTTAATTGATCTGCACAGAGCCGCTTCACACCACGGCATGGAGTTTTTCTTGAGAATCAACAACCACTAAAAACTTTTTTGTGGGGTTTTGTTACTTTTTTTTTTTTTTAAATTTCCTGTACCTCTCTTCAAGTCAAGAAGTCTATGCTTAAAAATCTTTCAAGTCCACATGTTGGCACTCTGAGGAAGTAACATGAACTTTTTGCACCACATGGTGGCTTTGAAATATTTGGTGAATTTCTGATCAATGTTATTGTTTGAAATGAGTTACTGTATACATTAAGAAACCTCAATATCTGATAACTACAGAGAAGTTCCAGGAATGACTAAGGATAATGTATTAATTTTCTGTACTCTATGTTTGTTCTCTTGTGAGGTTTCGGGAGAAAGTAGGAATGACAAAAAACAAGATGTTAGATTTCAAGGAAAGATGGGCAAAAAGACTGTTATAAAGTGAGGTTTGAAATATTTAGTTACTAAATATTTATTATTGTACCTTTAATTTCAAGTACTGTATTATAACTGGACATTTTAATCATCAATTCTGTTTCTTTACACAGAGACAGAAAAATAAATTAAGTTTCTGGGTCCTGGGGCAAGTAAAGATGATAAGATGATATTATGGAATTAAGATAAATAACCTCAACCAGCCACCACATGACTGCCATCTTTGCCTCAGGTGAGACCAGAAATGGCAACACGGTGTATCTCTTCTTCCTCTAAAGAACAGATTGGTAACTAGAGTCAGATTTGGAACCTCAGGAGACGAAGCCACCTGCTTCCCTGCATATAAAAAGACTGGCAAAAATTATGGCCCCAAATATATTTCTAGACAGGGAGACAAGGTAAAACAGCATGGAAAAAGCCACTGTAGATGCATTTCCATTGTAGAATAAGGATGACCGTTCTGATTTATCTTGCTCTACTTTGGAATGACAAAATATATATATATATATAATGTGTTGTTCTGTAGCAAAAATGTCTGTAAAGATACTTATTCAATAATACTTAATCTTCTTAAATTCAAACCCTGTGTAACTTCAGCATAATTTTTCCTGTAGACAAGCTGGTTTTGAAGGCTTTCAAGGCTGGTGAGTTGACGAGCTTCTTCTCTTTCTGTCTATTATATTGACATTCAATTCTTTTTTCATTCTACCTATATCACATCATGTATTCTGAGAATTGTTCTCCACTTTCACTCAAACCTTGATTTATGGGATTCTTTGTCATTATAATGGCAAAAAGATTAATAATTTGTAATTTTGTAGATTTCTGATTTATCTCTCTCAAGAATGTATACACTTGCAAGTTTTTCCATTTTTTTTTTTTTCACTCCAAAAACATTTAAAGCTGTATTGTCAAATATGGAATAAATACAAGCTGTGATATCTGGATTTAAGCTGTTATAGTTGAATTAAAAATATTATGTTGAGAAGGTTTTTTGGGTCCAGATCACTGAGTTCTGTGGAGTTTCCATTGCAGAATTGAATCAATTTCATTGAAAAATGAAATAGGCTTCTCAGTTCCACTGAGAAGGCTTTCTGAGATTTAAAGGTAGTTGAGCATTCTAGTTTCTTTGTGTGCTGTCATATGTTCAAACTAGGCAATGAACTAAAATAGACTTTCACAGCAATTCAAGAAATGCTGTTTTCTTTGTAAATGTGATCAAATCAGAATTATTCTTTGGACAGATTATGCTCAGATTAACTCTTATATAGTTTAATAGCCCTATTACATTAGGAGAAATCCTTCAACTTTAAAATGTCGATGTGAGACTTCATTTGGAGACTTCAGCTTATATGACTAAAACTGCATTCATATCTATCACACTGCCCCATTCAGAAATAAGGATAGTTACCCATAGCTTCTGTGAACAGCTGAAATAGGAGAATAAACAGAATATTCTACGAGCTGAAAAGAGAGATGGAGAATCCTAGAAAATATTTCTTAAAATCCAGTACTTGTGTAGCACTTTGACATATTTCTGCACTTACATCATCCAGCATGAATCCCTTCATGCTGACTTTCTAGGTAGCTAGTTTTACAATCGTCACATCAAAATAAATATATATTTACAGCTTATTTTTCATTTGATTACAAAAAGCTAGCACAAAATTAAAATAAGCTTTGCTTCCTCTCCTGCAATAGTGGGTAGTAACCAAGTTCTGAATAACATATAATGCACTACAGATGCTTGTACAGAGAACTCTACTTAAATCCTAGTAAGTCTCAGTATCTTTTAATGTAAAACTATAAGTCTGTGCAATCACAGAAAAGCATATTATCGTAAGTGTGGTAGGAGATAACTGTACTCAGAAATGCATAATGTATAAATATGTAGAATTATAGCAAGGTCATCATTATTGCAAAGTGTGAACCTTGGAATTCATGTAAATTAATAGATTATAAATATTTTACTGCATAACTTCAGGAAAACTGCATTTTATTTCTTTTTTAGTAGTTTTTTTTTTTTCCTACTTGAATTTTATTGACTGAACTTAGGGACTCTTTACGTGAGTATTTGTTAGGTTGAATCCATGTACACAGTAATTTTCCTGAAAAGTGGGCTTAAGTATTCAAGTACAGATGAGTCTTGGTAACTTCTTCACTGAGTCCACTGCAGCTGGCACAGGATGAATGACTATATCCTGTGAAGAATTTACTGCAAAATAAAGTATTGGAAACATTTGGCAAGATAAGTCCTGATAATATGTTGAGTATTATTTTGGAAATTGCATCTTTTTATGGGTTTCATCTTTTCTCCTGGCCCTAACTTTATTGAGAAAGGAAAAAAAAGAGAAATAAAAAGAGGCAGAAAATAAACCGACTCTCTCCCACCACACTCTCCACCTTCAAAATTAGAGAAAACAACATTTTTGGTTGATTTGAACAAGAAATTGTTCAATTTTTTCCATTTTAGCTACCAAAAATCTGTATAAAAAAGGTGATTTTTACTATCCCAGAAATTTAACATATGTTAACATTGAACCTCATATCCCCATCACAAACAGAATTTGTTTTCAAGACTCTATGCTGTTCTGCACAGGGGAGTGATAAAAGTTAAAAAAATCAATTACAACTCCTAGGACCTGAAGCCTTAGATTCCAAAGCTATCGAGCTCATCTCATGGTACACACATCAGATTTGCTACCTCAGTCAACTGTTTCAGAGACTACAATTTGAATTTTATAGCTTATTGCACACATGCCCTTATTTAAGACAAATTGACAAAACTGAGTGAGAAAACTCACATGCTCATTGCGTATGCTGTTCTTGAAATGAAGGCAGAAGATTCTGTTTTCCTACATTTAACAGATAATCTAAAAGATAATTCTAGGTGTATGAACCAGCACTCTTTCCTTCAAATATCTGGAATTCCCTCATCCTTTTCCCTATCTCCTACAAATGATACTAATTACCTGCTAGCCTGAAAATATGCAGCCACATTTTTCAGCATTTCATCTGCAGGCTCCATAAAAATTTGTTTCTGTAGATTTCTGAAGTAGTTCTTTGTATAAATTCAATTCAATATTTATTTTCATTTTGCTAGAGAAGGAATATATTTCACAAATTGAAGGTGAAACTGCCAAAATAATTCCCATACTTTCCCATATTCCTGCTTAAAGATCACTGGTAAAGATATGAAATAAGGTACAGCTTAATGAAAAGGACAATAAAACACATCCCTGGAAACTCACTCTTCCATCTACTGAAAACTAAAGGATGACAGATTTTTTTATCACTATTTCTTAACATAAAAATAGTTTGGATGGCTTTCAAATTTGCAGGTTGTTTTCTGTTTCCTTTTCACTCTACAAAAAACTTAAAAGTGTCAGGTGGCTCTAATGAAATCAGCAAATGAAAATTTAATGGCATGATAACAGGTGATAAAATAAGTCATAAAATAATGTAAGATTTTATTTCAACTGACTACCTCAAGTTCCATGATCAGGAGCTACAATTTCATGTTTTAGAACTCTTCCACTTTTCTATCAGATGCACAATGTTTCAAAAGACTTTGAGAAACACTTTCAAACAATCAAAATGTTTTAAATTCAAAATTAATATTACAGCTTTTCATAACAAAAAGGTTTTAGGGTGTTTGCTATTATAAAAGTAACAGAGTTCACACAAACATGGGTTTATTCAACTTTTGTACACAGATTTTTTAAACATTCTCCTATTTACCAGTCCTTCGGTTAGAACTCATCTCTGTCCTTTGGTAAAAAACACCATCTGAACCATTCCAGCATGTTTAATCCTTTTAAATCTTTAGAAATACACTAGAAACTGATTCCTCTTCGAGGTGTTGATATGAGAATAGACTTGCTACCTGAAATGTTTCAGGCTGCGAATTGTCATTCATTTCATTTTCTCCACTGAAAAGGGAAAGCAACTATTTATGGGCCCCAAGAGAGACACAGGCATATGAAGCAGAGAGATCTTTTAAAATTTTAATTAGTACTAAACATCCTAGTAAGAGGTTCAACCACCACAACACCAGATAAACAATTCATCACTGTCAACATCAGGAAAAATATTACTAAGCTTAGAGCTATTTATTTTTTGTCTCACTGATTTTGATATGGTCATCTATTTTCAAATTATATCACTTCACTAAAACTCCTTTGTTGTGTTTTCTTACATTATTAGTCTCACATTTTTTCATTTATATTACAAACCATAGAAGATGATGGCATCCACTGGTAAAGTACAATAACTCTAAATTTTATCTTCTCTTTTATTCAAGTAGAACAAAACATTTTCCTTGGTAAATTACTGGCAAGCCTGTTAACTATAGGAAGTCAGATAAAACTCCTCTTTTCCTGTATGGTGGAATTTACCATTCATAAACTGCATAAGTTCTCTGAGGGCCTCTATTCTTATAGACAACATCATAGACAGTAAGGGCATATAGTTACTCTCCAAGGAACAATTTAAAGTGCAACTTCTTCTTAAATAACTTCTTTTTTACTGAAAACCAGGTGGAGTAAATGTAGCAGAAAGATTCCACTATTGAGACCAGTGAATTAAAGCGGGACATCTTTCCTTTTGTGCTGCATCAGAGAACAGCAAATACCTCTTGTCTATTCTTTTAACCTGCAGGGGGGAAACATCTGCAAGCAATGTGAGACCACCTTTGTATGAGGAAGTGGCAGGCGGGTAGTTTGGATGGGTTTAAAGATGGTGGAAATGTTTTTGGAAGCTCTTGAGATTTTCTGTATATTGCTGAGCAGTGTTACAGTGAGTTAAAGTGGTGGAAGCAAGTTCTGTAATTGTTTCTAAAGTTCTTTGTTTCTCTGGTGTGGCAGAAGCAGTTGGGCTGCTGGAAGAATTTGGGATCACTTGTTTTCTGTGTGACTGAAGCTTTGTTGGAAGAGTTTCTTAATTGAGCACTAACTCAGAACAGCCCAAAGGATATTACTCAGCATCTTGATTGTAGTTGGTTTTGTCTGGTAGGCTTTCAGGGAGCCTTTCAGGGATTTCCTTGAGAATTTGGTTCTTTAAGCTTCTTGTTGAAGCCTATGAGCAAAAGAGCATTCACAAAACCCTGTGGATAGTTCACATGAGGCAGTTGTTAGTTCTGATTATATTAATTCTAGTTAGATGTTTTCCTACTAGCAACAGGTTCTTTTATCTGCTTTTATGTAATTCATACATATTTAAAAATAAAGTTATAGGTGTTGGCCTCAGACACTTACTACAATTTTCATAGGTATGTTATTTCAACAGCTTCTGTTTCTCTTCTTGTTTTTAATATTAGCACTATTGAATGTAGCTTTATAGACTTTAGACCTTTCCAGCCTTATTTCTTTCATAGAGACTGTATGCCACATAGAGCATCAGTCCTAAAGGCTATTCCTGTTAAGTGTGTTAGTTTGGTATTTAAGAAAACACTGTGTTAAACAAGCAAACAAACAAACACCACCCCCCTCCAAAAAAAAAAAAAAATCAGCCTTTTATTTTAACAAAATAGTCACCAAAACACTAAGGTTTAAGGCTAGAACTCAGACATCTGTGTTTGTGAAGACCCTGTATGGAATTCTTGTTATGAATGATAACTCAACCAAATATTCAAATGTGTGATTAAATCCTATTGATCTCAAAAATAAACATATGCTGAAGTAGCCTGATGACTAAATCTTCATTAAAAAACAAAAGAAAGAAAAATCTATATAGCATTAGTAGTTTGACAACCTTAATAGGATGGTACTTTGAAAAGCAAGTATGAGCCTGTCTGTATCCCTATGAATAGCTTCATGCACCCATGAAGTATTTGCTCACTTTCTTAGACTTTTTTTTTTGCTTAGTTCTGGGAAATATTTTTTTTATGTTAGCCTAGTGGATACTATGGAAAATAATTTTAGTCCTTTCTGAAAACAGCCTTCCGTTACGTGCCATGTTTCAGACTTCACTGTGGTTCACAGAGAGAAAATGGTGCTCTAAAACTTTGGCATACTGAGTGAGAATTGTGTTAGGGACTCTTTTAAGTCATTTTGTGTTTGCTTTTTCTGGTGTGCCTTTGTAACTTCAGTGGCAACAAGAACATATTAAAACCAGTCATATTTTGAGATTTTGTTTTGCCCTTCTTTGTGTTAAAATAATATTCAAAACCATAATATAAATAGAATATAAATATGCTATATTCTCAAGTTTAGGATTTAATTTCAACTGATAAAGAAAAATGCAGCCATGGTCTCTGTTCTCATTTTTTATTTCTTATTTCCAGTTGTTGTATCACCAAGATCATAAGTACAGGTATCATGTGCAACTCTCAACTATTAGTTTAATTGTTAATTCACTTTTATATTATACAGTTATGGACAAAACACAGTCCAGATTCTGTTTCTAGTAATTTTACCAAAGTACAGCAATCTGGAATGTTACTGGAAGAGAACAGGCCCTCTCACAAATGTGTTAAATATCACTAAATAATGACAACTTAGTATTAAGGTCTTGCTCACATAAGAAAGTCTTTGACTCAACTGGAATTTTTTCCCAGATGAAGACTTGACCTGTAAATAAGGATTTTTAGGATAAACTGAAGCTAAAAGTTATAACCTGTCATACATACTTTCTGAAAATCACAATTAAATGGCCATATATTAAATGTCTGAGACCCCAAAACTATGTAAAAAATTTAGGATGTCAGATGGTAATTATCATCACTCTCCTTCTGGTCTTCGGGAAGGAAAGAAGTGAAGTTTAGTGGCAAGTACACAAACACCTTGGGCAAAAAATGTCTTTAACTACTAGAAAAAAATCTAAAATGATTGCTTTCTTTGCTTCTAAACAGTTGTCTGGGCAGATGTTGTCAAATGTGACTGGGTTTCTTCTCATTGTTGTGGGTTTTTTCTTCATCCTCTGTCCTCTATCTTCTTTGTCTTTCAGAAGTAATATCTTTTCTGCGTAATTATGATAAATAACAGTATAAGAATTTCTTTGCTTGTGCCAAATAATTTTTTAAGCTCTTATGCTAATTTTTAGTTTTGTTATTTAATCTATCTTGCCTTTGGAGTGTCTGATCCAATTATACAGTCAGCTGAGCTTTGATACAGACAACTAAATTAGTATGTGGTAAGAACAGTGCTTTAGAATTGCTCATAAGCAGAAACAGATAAGTGTTTTGTTGAATCCTTGCTGTATTCCATCCCTGTTGAATAATACCTTTAAAAGAATAGTCATGAAGGGGTAATTAGAAAGGATAAAGGACATAATTTCATTGGATATCCTAAGTTTTCATCTGTATGTAAAAGAAAAAAGTCAAGGGGATAAGTATAGGGTTTTCTTCTGGTTTGTTGAACCTAGAAATATTGTTTTCAATAGGTGCCAAGTCACACTTACATGCTTTGTGAATGCAGAGGAAGCAGACACATGTAGTGAGTTATTAAGTATTAATTAATCTGGCCATCTAGCTGGCTAACCTACGTTTTAGACAACATCTATCAATCTTCATTATCCATAAGCTTTGTGGTGTTTCCTGCTGATTGACTTTTACGTTCAAGACCTGACTCTTTCAGGAGAGCCATTAGGAGCTTCTCCTGAGCACCTTGTAGTGCAATTCCAATACATGCTCCAACAATAATCTGCTGCATTTATAGTTACCTGTATTGTTAAAGTTTAGACCATGCATAATTTCTCACAGGCTTGACAGAGCTAAAATGCCCAGTGGTTTATATTTCTAAAGAATTCACTTTTAAGGGGTTTTGTTCTCTGTCTCAACTTTTCTGCAACATTACAGCCTAAGAGGGTAGTATGTGTTGTTATAGCTATGCTCAAGGCTTTCAAATGATTCAACTTTTTTTCTTTTTTTTTTCTTTTTAATTTATTATGTTGCAGAGAAATGCAAGAGGTGGGGGAAGAAGCATCTTTTTCCCATGTTTCTCCTATAATCAAATTCTTTGGCATGGTTTAAATGCATAGCATGCTGTGATAGATTTGTAACACTTCCAAAATAACAGGTTTTAAATCATGCTGATTCTTCTGTATTTTCACTGTCCCAGCATGTAGTTAGATCAGCTGCAACTTTAACTACTGTTGTACTCTGTGATGTTGCATAATCAGAATATGATGCTGCTACAGCTACAGGCCTTTCATTATGGTTACTGCTGAATGACTGCATTCAGTATTCTGTATTACACTCCAGGGAGTAGAGCAGACGTGCTTTCTACATATTCTGCAGCCCCATTAAAAACACTTGAATATTCCTTCCATTCAGTGTGGGTTTTAACTGGTTGCATATATGAAGTGACAAGCACTACATCAAACAAAGTTTGTAGAGCTTCTGATCTATTAACATAAATATGAACAACTTTGAAGAGCATCTAGAAAGTACTGAAAGTGCCAAATTAATGCTGATTTTTTTTTAATATATATATGCTTATTTACTGTACTCAGGATGAGAGGAGCTAACTAGGGGAATGAGAGATGTAAGAAAACGGTCTCCCTGTTTTCATTCAATCAACAGTTTGGGTGAAGCTGCCCACTTTGTAGAAACCTTTGAGACTAATTGAGGAATGACTGTGTCATGTTAATGATAGGCATTCTCCTCACTTCTATCAAACTAGGAATCCCAGCCTAAGAGAAAACAAGGTCTCTGACCTCATCCATCTTAATTCTGTCTGATTAGTACTGTGATAAGATGGATTTGGTTTGGAGGTGGGGATTGGACTTTGCTCTGCATATGCAGACTTACCTTTTTTTTTTCTTTCCAGAATTACTTAGTAATTTAAAAAGTGAAACAACCTCATACTTTGGAAGGAGACAGGAAAGAGATAGTTGCATTCAGCTCTTTAGGTTGTGGTGGATCTGAAAGCATTGTTCTTGGGTGCCTTCATCAAGTACTGGAGGGTTTTAGTCCTGTTCTTTTTAGTTCACCTGTCTGGTTGCCTCCTTCAGAGTTTTGCAAACTTGTGTCACATGCTTCACCCATGTTCCCAGTTTGTGATTCCCACTACTGTGATTCTTTAAAGGGATCTCTCTTTTAACAGTTTTCTGAACAATAGAATACTTTGTTTCAAGGAACGTGCCTGTACTGTAAAATACTTTGCTGTTAACTAACATTGGCTAATTTGAGTTAACTGTTCGATTGAGAATGTTGGATTTTGTCTAACTGGTGTTGAACCTTGCTCTTCTCCCTTCTGTGAGCAAAAGAAATAAGAAGTTGATGTTTGCCATTGAAGCTCATCATTCAATCCCCTAGCTATTGACAACAACTGACAGGATAATCAGAGATTTTTTTCAATTACTTCACTATGAGGAAAGATTAAGTAACTAAATCTTTAACTTGAGGAAGAGACAAATGTGCTAATGGCTTATAAAATGACAAATGACCATGAATTAACCATTTTATACTAGTTTTTCATGTCTCATGATGCAAAAATGAATGCTATAAAAAGAGTAATAAAACAGCAGGTATAGAACAAACAGAAAGAATTATCTATCATACAAAATACAATTAAACTGTGGCATCTTCTTGCCAGCAAGTCACCATGAAAAAGCAAAGTGTAACTGCACAGAAGGATTAGACAAATTCATAATGCAAATTCTTCAAGAACTGTGAAAGGCCAAGATGAAGACACTTAATCTAGTTTAAAGAGTTCAGAAAGTGCAGATTAACATATCTCAGAAAGAGGGTTTTTCCAAATCTGTCTTTTTGAGCATATAGTACCTTTGGTATAGTTGCTGGGTTCCTTAGATCAGATGGATCCTACTAGGTCAAGAAAATTAAAATTCCCTCTGAGATTACAGAAACTCAAGAAACCTTTACAAGAGATGACAAACTGGGAGGAAAAATGGAGGTGAGGGGCAAGTGAGAAATTCTGAATAAGGCAAGTAGGTAAGGGAACTAAGAAAATAACAGACCTGAAAACCTCCAATACTTGTTGAAGGCATCCAAGAAGTCAATATGCTCTGCCTAGAGGCAGAAATATGTAAAGAAAAGTAGATCTGTGAATATTTGGGAACTCCCTGAGAAGCTTCAGGCAATTGGAAATGAAGAGACAATTCCTGAAATATTCTATTTTGGTATTGAATTTTTATGTGTTCCTGGTGCTAATTGTTGACACAGATAGCTTGTTTAATCTTAATTCAGTTCCAAGTTTGTTTGAACATACAATATTGCTGCACTTCCAGAATGGGTCATTGTAGCTTTCCTGACAACTTGTTTATCCTGGGTATCTTTGTCTTCATTTCATTGATGTGCCTTATAAAGTTCTTCTTTGGAGCTAGATATGCCATCTCCTTTATCTTATTTCTTGAGCTTTTTTACTTGCCTTGTACTTGTTCATCCCTATGTATCTGTTAGTGGCTAGTGTTTTTCTGGCTTTCCAAGTGACTTTGACATATATCCTCCTCAATCGGAGATCTTCCTCTTAAATTAAAAAGTTAAGTTAAAAATAAAAAATAACATAGTAAAAGTCAAGGGACAAAGGAGTATGGGAGTGAGTCATGAAACACCAGAAACTTGAAGACACTGAGAACAAGCAGACCTTCCCCAGCAGTACCCTGTGATCCCAAAGGTACCCAGAGAGATGAAACCCCAGGGATGGGAGAACAGGAACAGATCTCACCTTGCCTTCCTCTTGCTTAAGCTCCATGAGACTGCATGGGCCAGAGCTGGGGAGGGGTTTGTAGAGTAGTTCCTGTAACTTGATGAGATCTTTAGAAGTGGCATTTTATGAATTGTGAAAGGGGAACTTGCTGAGGTCTGAAAGCAGAGCAGTATCCCAGTGAATGCTGTGCAAAATGTGCATGTCCAATAGCACTGTGAAAGTCATCACATCCCCTGCTCAAAGCCTGACCCTCAGGAGTGTTGGCTGATCAGCACTGCCAAACTGTTTGCAAGGTGGCACCTACGTTTTATTGAGTGTCTTTGTTGTTCCCTTCCTGTTCTTCTGCTTGTAAGAATATTTTGTATAACATTACCTGATATTTCTACCTGTTGGTTGGTTATTTTTCCAAATTTAGTTAGTCTTCTGTTTTGACTCTTTTGAAGAGTAACCTTTACTGCTTCCTAACTGCCCTCAAAAACTAATTAGTCTCTGCTTTCCTGTTTTCATTGGTGGATGTAGAGGAGAAGAATTACTCTGATACACAATTTGGTTGACAATAGTAACATCTGCAGAGGTTTTTGAGCCTTTTCTCCCCTTTGTCTTGTCCAACCAATCTCTCAAAGTTTTGGAAGAATAGTCTTGTTCCTGCTGCAGTGTGCAAACTTAGGTTTAAAATCCAGCCAGATGTGCAGTTAAAATGTTCATTATCTGTGGGAGATAAACATTTTAAGACCAGCAAATGACTCTCTCTTTCCTTCAGACCTCTTTTCTGTTCTCCTATGGTCCTAATAATGCAGTTTATGTGTATCTGAGCTGGATTAAAATTTTGTAAACTGCAAGAGCCAGCAGTGGTAAACCATTCTGCTGTGCCATCAAATCTAACACAGTTCTGATTGTGTTCTTAAAGGAGTTAGGTGTCAATATAGGAAAGTGAAGAGTTGAGACAGTAAATTCCAGTCATTACATAGAACAGATGAAATATTGAGCTGGAGACTGCTAAGCTTTCAGTTCTTTAGATGCCTACTTTCTCTATGTTCAACAAGAATGGTCATCTTAAATTTAATTTATGTTTTTGAAAATATCAGATGATTGTTCTGACACTTTTGCTTATATTTACTTGTTTCCTCTAGGCTGACTGTGTAGAACTAACCTTTTCAAAGTACCTAAGCATTCTGAATTCCTAATAGGCAACAACCAACCTCATCGAGTTCTCTATAGTAAAGCCCAAGCCTCCTGTTTAAAAAAAAAAAATGCCCTTATGAAGAATTCAAGAACGAGTCTGGGGGTTTCTTATCCTCTCCTCACTGGGAACAGCTTCACACTTTGTAATAGTCAAGTTACATTTTATCTGCTATCATCTTGCTTGTTTTATAGCAGCAACAGCGTGGTGTCACCAGGAAATGTCATCCATTTGCTAGCTATTTCCGTTTCCAAATCATTAACTGCATAGACCCATGAGAGTTTTGAACTTAAAAATAGCTGTGGTTGTTTTGAGGAATAATTTTAAAACTTTATTTCCGATTGCTTAATTAGTTTCTAAATCAAGATATTTGCCCCTTAGAAAACTACCTAGTACACAGCTGGTGACATAAAGCTAAATAATTTATATTCTTATGTGTAATTACCAAAAAAAATACTCCTTTAGGAAATATCTAATTATATTATTTTTGAAAACCAAAGTTAATTAAGCCTGTCTTCACCTACTCCCTCTCTCCTGTTTGTGTGTGTCTGGGTTAAAGGAGTGAGATTTCTTCCCCCTGTACCCTTCCTCCTCTTACTGGAGCCATGCTGGCTCGAGTCTAACAAGTTATATTTATCCAACTGTTCTGCCATCCTATCTTTAATTAGATTCTCTATCAGTTTACTCAGTAATGGGACAAATCTCACCAGGCTGTACATTCTAGATTCTTTTTTAGCAGTATTATTTAAAAATAGGCACTGCATTGTTTCTCCCACTATTCATCAGCAGTTTAAGTGTTTCTGTAAGGGTGTTACGCAGATTCATGTTTCAGCACTCTTTTTTAATTTTGTTTATTTGACTCTGCAATGCATTCTCAACCTTTTCTCCTGATCCTTAATCCTCTTGTCCTGTAGATAAAACTTGTCTGTCTTATGTCAAGTCATAGGTTTTAAACTAGTGATTTGAAGACCAGCAAGTGCATCCATAAGGGATACTTTTGAGAAGTAGTCTTTATTGGCCAGCATCTGAAATTTCTAATGGAAGGCCTAACATTTTGTTGTAGAAATATGGTGAACTCATACTCCCAAGAGTAATGTTCTTGACAGTAACTTTTTTCAGAAATTTGTCTCTTCTCCTGGTCTTTGCACTTATAGCTAATTGTGGATTGAGAGTATGCATCCTTTTGGAAAACTAAATGCAATGTGAATACAGTGAAATGAAGATGAACTAGAGGGTCATTAAGTGCAAGGCCAAAATTTTAACACTTGCACACACAAGGATCAATGCAAATGATCTGATTTAATAAACTTTAGTCATAAATAGCCTCATTCATATGCATAGTAGAAAAAAAACCACATTGACTAAAAAACACTTTCACATTAGATGCTTACTTTATTTGAAAAATATTTTTTTACAAATTAATCTTGAAGCAATATTAAAATATTAAAATTTATTAAAAGAAAAAAAAGAGGGATATGTTCTGGTAGAGTGGCATTTCAGCATGATTTCAACTGAAGTTGTCCACATTGCTTTATCACTAGTATGTTTTCACTGGTACTTATGTTAAAAAAGTTAATACATCTATATCATACACAGTCTTTTGCTGGAAATGAATGCCTTTTAACTTAATGGGTTTGCTTATGATATTTGATTTTATCTCAATCTTATTTAGTCAAATGTGCATATATAAACTTATTAACACCGTGTTAATATTCAATACCTGGATACTGTGAGAAAGGGGATGAACTACAAGGAAAGGCAAAAATAAACAGCAGAGAGATGACTTGTTTAACCTGTGTATGGACCAGAATTCTTGAATTTTAGGATTCCTAGCTATGCCCAAGGCATGATGATAAATCAGAATATCTTTATTCTGTCCTATGATTCTGGATGAAAGAAAATAATTCTTTTGGACTGTAACAATGGCCTGTGTCTGAATGTCCTGCTGTGGTAGGTAGATACTGGCTGGCTGGCTGCCGGACACCCACCCAGCTGCGATCTCAGACCACTCCCAGTGCCATCAGCAGATCAGCTTGTAGTGTTCCCAGTCTCATTTACTTACTGTAAACTGTGTCCTGTGTCCTAGCACAGATTTTTTTTGTAGGGAAGATAGTATTTCCTCCTTTCACACCTTGAAGATCTTTTACTGTAGTGAAGGGGGAAACAGTTGAACTCTATTACCTGCATTCCTTCTTTCTGGCACTACCTGTGTCAAGGACTGCAAGCAAATAAAGAGAAGGATTTGGGCTGCTGTGCCTCACTTCTGCCCCTCAGTAGTTTCTTTTAATCTTGGTTTGTTTGTTTTGGTCAGTTTTTGTTTGGTTTGGTTTGTTGTTGTTGTTTTTTTTTTCACTAACTATTGGTCTGTTTTTAAAACAACTCATATTGCAATTATGTAGCTTTAAATTCAAGGTCTCTTCAATGAAAAGAGTGTTTTTACTCTGTAGGTGATAAAGCCTTTTTCCTTCCCTGAAAAACACTTTAGGACTAAAGAGCTTGTATCAAATTGCAATTAGAGAAGTAAAAACCATGATATAGCATAATGAGTAAATGAAGAGCTGGATAATGGCGGTCCCTTGTAAGAGGTTTTAATGAGGAAAATGCTCTTTAATCACTGATGATTATGGAAGAAGAGCCATAATCTGTGCCACTTTGATGTCCTGACAAGGTAATTTACTGTATTTTACTTTCTTGCTGTGAAACTGAGTAACCTTATTCTGTGCGCATGCAACAATCTGAAATATCTGGAGTCTGCTGTATTCAGAAGCCTCTTTTTAAGTAATCATCCCAAACTGAGTAAATGGAGAGCTTTCTAATGCTGATGCACAAACATACAGGGGCTGTGGTTGTGGTTAGATATAGGGTTATTGCAAGGTGTGTTTTGTAAGCACTCTCCTTTTCAGACAATCTTTGTACTTATATCTGAAAGCTGTTCGTTTTCCTAGAGAGTGACCTAAATGCTGTGACTGGCTGTCTCAAAATGAAAAGCAACACCAAATGCTTATCTGCTGTCACCGTGCATGAACATGCCTTTCAAACTACTTCTGAAGTGTTCTGGCCAATTTCTTTCACAAATGGAAATGCTTTTCCAGTCTATAATGTTTGTATATTTGGGAGCGAAAGGAGTGGCATCCCATTCCCACAAGAAGAGGCTATAAGTATGTGTGAAGGAGGGTATAGAATCTCATAATAACCCAAGCATGAATTGTAGCCTTGCACTTGATGGACATCTCAATTTAGATCATAGGATTTTTTTAATTCAGTATTATTGTATTTTTTTATTTCAGCAACCATGTTGATATAGCTGCTAACACTATTCATTAAAAGCCCCCAAAGCAGTCAATAGATTCCATTCCTATCTGAGGACTTTGCTATTTGTGGAACTTTCCTCACACAGTAAAATACATAACGTGTGAATCCTACAGACTCTCCCTTCTATATTTAAGTCATAAATTTAGGTTAGGCAAAGCACCAGTCTGTATGCCATCAACAGCTTATTTGTTACAGAGGGAAGGGAAAGGAAAAGAGGTTTATCACTTTTGATTCATCAGTAAAAAAATTATTCTTAATATCTAAGATAAACCTATTCTGTTCCAGTTTAAAACCATTACCCCTTGTTCTATTACTTGTAGAAAGTCTGTCTCCAACTTTATTGTAGGCTCCCTTCAGGTACAGGAAGGCAGCAACTATGTAATCTTGGAACCTTTTCTTCTCCAGGCTGAACAACCCCAGTTCTATCTGTTCTGTTATTTTTAAGTTTTCTTGGTGTAAAGTCCTTTGTTATGACTCTTCTACTGCATATAAATGGTTAGTTTGTATATATAATATTATAATCCTACAGCTGCTAATTTTGATTGTAGAATTCTTCTATCAGAACCTGCTTTAAAAAGAACCTAAACCAAACAAGCACTGAAACCACCTCTGTGCTTAAGAATATCTGATATCAGACCACCTGTAAACCTGTGAAGGGCATTTTTATTTTGTGATGACAAGATAAAGTCAAATAGGGCTTAAACCTTTCAAAGATGGATCTTGTTTTACACTAGTGAAAACCTAAACAGATGGTTATCAAGTATGTTGGGTCAAAAGAAGTACTCTGATGCATTGGCTGTGGTTAGGGAGGGAAAAATACCGATCACTCCAGTTTTATTAGTTGTTTCGTTATCACAACTGTTTCTAGAACAGTATGTAGATGATAGATTTACTGAAACAGTCCTTTTAAAAGAAAAAACAAACAGAAGAAGAGAAAGAAATCTCATTGCAGAGACTACACAAAGCCATGGATTCAAACACCTGGGGCTTGGGGTTATGGTAGGTTTTTTTCCGCTGTGCTTTGAAAAGAAGAAAAAAAGGGAAAAAAGGACTGTGCAGAGTTTGAGTTGAAAAAGCAAAAGCTGTGTAATGAGATTACTACAGCTATCACAGTGAGACTCCATTGTACTGCTGTGTCTGTGTCCCACTTTTCCAATAAATTATAATAGCCAACTGACAATGCAAATATTGCATCATGCTGTCTGGGGAATTATTCTGATTAGTTTGTAACTTTCAAGGAGTCCACTCACTCTTGAACAATGAGTTCTTCTCTCATAGTTGCTATTTTTCCCTGATACTGTCATAAGAGATACTGAGATTCCAGTGGCCATAATTCTGGTTCAAAGGTGCTTGTGATAGATTGTGTTTGTCATCTTTCAGGGCTTTTGGAAGTATTCAGTTAATACAAGAGAACTTTTTTTTTTTTCTATCTTTTTTGCAGAGTATCTATAACTAGATTTTTAAATCCTTGTATAGACTCTTGGTTTTAAATCTTGCACAAAGATAAAAATGTATATTAAACCACTGTAGGAGCATAGAATCTGCATATGTTAGCAACGTGTTTGGAATATTATAATCTCTGCATAGGCAAAAAAACACTTGCACATTATAATTTTTTTTTTTAATTTCCCCCCCCCCCCCCTCAGAAATAGCAAACCGTGTTCTGGAAAGTATAGATTTATTTTTTTAACCTTTAGTGTAATATTGTCTCTTACTACCATAATGATTTCTGTGTAATAAATCATAGTGATCTTCTCCAACAATGTTCTACTATGTGTTGCAAGCCTGTATTCTTTGGTATGACGAAAGTATGAGACATTGACTCCAATGTGAAGCTTACAAGTATGTGCGAGGGTTGGGGAAGAAATCAACAGGGAAAGATTAAAGCATGTAAGTGTTTACACTGATGCTCTTTTCTTTTTCTTTTTTTTTTTTTTTTTTTTTTTGTTTTTGTTTTTAGTTTAAAAAAAATTTTAATTTTT
>VWZF01005260.1:59888-99320 GCA_013396755.1 Sclerurus mexicanus
TTTGAGGTCTGGCTTGAAGTTTAAAAAGAATTTCAATGTTTGAAGTCATCATGGCATCCTATACGGTGACTAGAGTGAAGGACCTACCAATTCTTCTAGTATTGTTGTCTATTGTCAAAAACCTTAGACTCAGTAACTAGCTCTTGTTTATAGTGTGGTCATGTTAACTTTCTACCCACTGCTATGTTCACTCTCATACTGAAAGCATCCAAACATCAGATATTTCAAAGTAGTCTATCCAGATAAGTTTGTACCTTTTGGGGTCTTGTATACATCATTGATATTCATTACATAATATTTTAGCTGGAAGCCCAGGTTAAGCATCTAGACTTGATTCTTTGCTCTGCCATAACTTTCCCAAGCTGTCCTGAGTAAGTAATTCTGGTTTTCTATAGCTCAATTTTCAACCTATTTAAGATATTCTTTCAGACAATATGCACTATCACGTTGGAAATAAATTTACAATGAATTCTGAAATGCTTAGGAAGTGTGGGATGGATCCATGTGCCAGAGATGGATGTGGGAGGAAGCACTTATGTCCCCCAGTCTGGCAAATCAGTACAACTCGTCTTGTCCCAGAGTATATTTGAGATGTATAGGGACTCACACTAGCTTTATATTAATTGCACGAGCCTTGAAATATTGTTAACACAGGCTTTGGTTTTACAGAAAAAGCGAATTGCATTTTCTCTAGAGCCTTATAGCATCACCTTCTGCTCTTCATGAATGGTATTTTAGCTATAAGTATGTGATTTGTAGTGGAGGACAAACAGATTTCTTTAAACTATGGAAATAATGGGAAACTGCCCAAATTCATTATATTGAAAGACATAAAATCATAGAATAGTTTGGGTTAGAAGGGACCTTTTAAGATCGTCTAGTCCTACCTCCTTGCCATGAGCAGGGACGTTTTCAAGTAGATCAGGTTGCCCTGTTTAGCCAGACCTTCAACATTTTTAGGGATGGAGCATCTACCACCTCTTTGGGCAACCAGTTTCAGCATTTCATCAGCCTCATAATAAAATTTTTTTTCCTTATATTTACTCTGAATTTATCCTCTTTTAGTTTAAAACTATTACCCCATGTCCTTTCAGAAAAGGCCCTGCTAAAATGTCTGACCACAATGGTATTTTCTGATGGAAGTGTAATGTTTTGTTAATTTGTTTGTGATTATTACTTCACTTATTAGAGCATACATAAAAATTCCGTTCCTGGTAAATAATATCTTTTTTTCTGCTTTTCTCAAGACACATTCCTGCCAACCTACAGATAAAATTATTTGAAAAGTCTACAAAGAGCAACAGCTTCTCTATCAAAACATAAAAAGAAATTCAGCAGAAAAAACAATTTAATTGAGAGAGAACTAGTGGGAAAAGAACTGGTGAGAAGCCTCCATGCTTAAGATGTCTCTGAAGGACTGCATATAAAAAAGCCTGGTTTTTAGAAAGTATTATGAGCACACCTGAAAAATTTTAGATAAACATTTTTTTAGATGAATCCCATTCTCGTGGCATATGCTGGCAGCAGGGGTTATGACTGAACTGCAGCAAATGCCAAGATTCAGTTCACTATGTTTCAGAATCACCAGGCTGGGCTGTAATTGCCTACTTTAAAAATAGGAAATGGTCATGACTGGTGTCAGCTAAACACCACACAGCCACTCACTCATCCCCCACCCTGGTTCATGATGCGGGACAGAATTGCAAAGGTAAAAGCGAAAAAACTTATGAGTTGAGATAAAGACAGTTTATTAGGGAAAAGAAAAGCCAAAAATTAACCTTGTCCTGGTTCCATTCAGGACAAGGTTAATTTTTGCAGTAGCCAGGAGGGGGGAAAGCTAGGACTCAGTGGTTATTCTATATCACCTCAGATCATTTTCTGGGAAAAGGGGAAGGGCTCCCTTCCAGGTTGGGGTAGGGGGGTGGTGGTTGGGTTGGGCTCTTTTACACTCTTGTTTTTAATACTGTTGCTGTTACTGTTTGTTCCTTATCTCATTGCAGTTTCCAGTAAATTTTTCTTCTCTCAATCCATCTTAACCTTTTGTACGTCCAATTCTCCTTTCCAGCCCAATGCAGGGGGAGAGGGGAATGAGTGAGCAGTGCATGGTTTCAATGGTAACACTAAATTGAAGAATATCATTCCTAAATCACGACATGCGCACACAAGCTAAACAAGGAATTCATTCACTGCTTCCCATGGGCAGGCAAGTATTCAGCCATCCCCAGGAAAGCGGGGCTTCCTCATGCATAAGAGTGACTTGGGAAGACAAACATCATCACTCCAAATGTTTCCCCCATCCTTCTTCTTTTCCCCACCTTATGTACTAAGCATAAAATAACCTTCTGGTCAGCTGAGATCAGCTGTATGCCCTCCTAACTTTTTGTGCACCTCCAGGTTCCTTGCTTATAGTGTGAAAAGCAGAAAAGACCTTGATGCTGTGTAAACACTGCCTGCTCAGCAGTAGAGAATACATCCCTGTGTTATCAATACTGTTTCCACCACAAATTGAAAACACAGCCCCATGCCAGCTGCTCTGAAGAAATTTTTACTCTATCCCAGCCAAAATCAACACAACTGGTAACACTGTAAGCGACAGCAACAAGAATTTGTACCTTGAACAAAGCAGAAAACCTAAGAAGTTCATATTTAGGCTGCTGCTTACAGTAACATATTGTGCTCCTTCTTTGAAGAACAGGATTTCATTCTAAGATAGGCCAGTAATAGCAGGGAAACATGTTGCTGTTTAATAAATAGGCAGTTATTACTGACTACAAGAAGGCCTTTCATGTGTACAGACATTATCTTAATCCATAAATCCATACATTTTTATTAGTTGTTTCCTTCTGCTTTATTGTTGGACTTGTTGAGACTAATGTTATACTTAATACCTATATTAGATTCCATCTCTGGTTAGAGCACTGTCATCTATCTATCTATCTATCTATCTATCTATCTATCTATCTATCTATCTATCTATCTATCATCTATCTATCTATCTATCTATCTATCTATCTATCTATCTATCTATCTATCTATCTATCTATCTATCTATCTATCTATCTATTAATAGTTAAGTACTAGGAACCCTCATGGAAAGGTAAGGGATTCGGCAGTGTTGAAATCTCACCACCTGTGATCTGGGAGTCCATATGGCTGAGGAATGCCTTTTCTTTTTTTTCTTTTTTTTCCTCCCTATAGCTTCCCTATCCTGAAAACAACTATGCATTTCTTATTCTAAAAGTCATCTACAAAAAAATACCTACTACTTATACAACCTAAAAAGTAGTTGAAGACAGTCTTAGTCATTCCCTGTTGGTTGCTGTTTAGTTTAACACTGAGATGTTAACACTAGTAGCCTATAAGAGTGCTTGGGAAATTTCCCAAGTTTTGGAACAAAATTACCTTTATTGGGAGGCAAAAGAACCCAAAAAACCCAAACCATTCACTAGGCCTTAAGTTTTTCTCACTGGTATTCCTTCAAACACTTGTTCACAGTTCAGTAATAAGAATGATTGGGGGACTATTTTTAGATAGCAAATAAGCAGTGTACTATCACTATGCTGTGGTGAATTGTGAAAAATTATTAGAAAGGACACCTGTCACTTCTTCACTGTCTTAAGTGTCTGGGATTATTCCTAGGTCTACTTAAATGTGTTACTACAGATGAAACATAGGAGTCCTTATTTCCCATACTGTTAAACAGAGATAGAAGCAAAGGTGCCTTTGGTACAGCTCTAGAGCTTAAATGTTTAATCTCTAGTTGCTGGTATTAGAAATTGTTAGGGGTACTCTGCTCCTTCCCTGTAGCTCTGTGGCATTTCTACTGACATGGTGTTGTGCTTTGAACAAAGTTTATCAGGGAGACCCTTCTATTGAGTCACAAGGTCCAGGAAAGACTGTCTTGTGTTCTAAACTCATTCTCAGAGAGGGGTATGGGTGCTTTGGGATCCAGCCTTGGTCCTAGACATGATCAATGGTCTATGTCTAAAATATTACATATGTGGAACAGAGCCTTTATATGACCCACGTGATTAAGGATGGCAAACCAAAGATATTTGTATGAATAATATATTTACTTAAATTGATGATGATAATGGTTAGACTAAAACACTTTAATCAGAATTATTTGCTATATGGTATCACAGGATATATAGTATTAACTACTAGTATAGCACACTATTTTTTTAATCAATATTGAAGCAATGGTGTTAAAGATGGCAAATTAATTATTAATTAGAGATTGGTGTTACTTACCCACTATGGGGGTACTAACCACAATGGACAAATCTCTTTCACTCAACCTCCAGGAGTAACCTTGAGGGGCATCTCCACTCAAGAGAGGACTCTCCATACACACTCCTAGAAGAGATGTGTTAGAAGTCTCTGCTCTTCAAAGGTGGCACTAGGCTTTTATAGTACAAAGTGACTGATTGACTGATAGAAACTGATATGTTTCTAGGCTATCTGTGTCAGCTCAGCAGTTTTAGATAAGTTATCAGTACTATCGCTTGTTTGTTCCTTTATCAGGAACTTTGCCACATCCTCACCAGTGGCAGATTCTGGTAGGAAACATTTTTTGCATCCTGAGAATACTTGTCTTTGGGATTGATGTCAAGCTGATGCCAGCATTCTTCAAAAGTGTTGTTACTGCCCTTCTCCATACATCAATAACCTTTGCAAACAGGGTAAAGTTCAAACTGTTTTACTTCCACTTAAGCAGAGCATTCTGTTACATGTGAGCATCTATACTAATAAGCACAAAGATTCCTGCTTCTGTAGTATATTGTTAAATAACTAATATAGGATCTGTTCACAACTCTGTCGATATTTTTCATGGCAAAGAACTTAATGTTTTTAAAGTAGCTTATTCCTTGATTCACAGATAGAAAATTTGATACTTTATTTGGTAAATATTATTTAAATTAAATGATGCAGAATGATCCTTGGAAAGATCTAAATATTTTCATTTAGGGTGAAACAATTCTGGAGCTCAAACTAGAAGAGTTGGAAGTAGCAATAGATAGCTGAAACTTTAGATCTGCAAAACTATTAGTATCGTTAGAACTACAGTAAAGTCTTCAAGTCACAACCAGCATCTCACTACCTTCATGCCACTTACTGTTGTACATGTACACAGTAAAAAGTTGCTTCTGTTATGTAGAACTTTTGGCTTTAATTGGCAAATAGAAACCAAATTAAGGTTAAAAAGTCTTTCTTCTAAGCCCTGTCTACTGAGTTACACACTGTTATGCTTTTTCAAATGAGATCATATACACAAAGCCTAGGGAATAAAGTGGACATTGCACATTATTGTGGTAGGGTTGTTATGTACTCTTATGAAGCACCACACATGGATATCTTAAAGTTAATTGGGTCTTCAGAGCAGACATACTTTACCTTTTCTCTCTGGAAGAACTCTTAGGATAAATCCTTGACTTAGACATAGCATCATTTCCTTCACCTGTTAGTCACATTAGGATAGATTTCCTCTTGTAAATACTTTTGTCGTCTAGAATACTAGACAATATAAAGTTTTCCTCAAATTGTGATTTCAGAATTTTTTTTACCTAATGAAAACTTATTAGTTTCTATATTAAATAATTCATATTTAACTTTTCTATAAATTCCTGAAAACAATTGTCTGTATACTCTACTATTGCAAGTATTAGAGTGAGTATTTTGTTGTTTAAGAAATTATATATTTGGTTTACAGTAGTTGAAAAAAAGAGAGCAAGCCAAAATTAACGCAGTGTGTTACCCACCAAACTTACACCTTCAGTATGATGTATAGCAAAGGGTGTTTTTCAGAAAAGTTCTTCAGGGAACAGTGACTGCAGTGTGTTCCTTCTGAGAGTAGGATCAAGTAATTTAGCAATCCTTGTACTTTAACACAAGTACTGTACAATAACATACTTAAAATATTTTCCTTCTGATTTCTAAATGTGACAGACTTTGGCAAAGCATCCTAATTTTTGTCATTAACATGGTGTATAGTAACCCCAAAGAGAGCAACTGAGAACTGTTAGAACAAAATATTTCATGTAGGAAGCAACAGCCTCAGAGGTGATGTGAGGGTGCTGCATCTCACTGTCCCCAGGTTCAGCTGGACTCAAGGCTGGAGATGTATTTGCACAGGCATGCACACACAGAGTTCACATTACACATCCACAGACAGCCCTCACGTCCTTGCTTCCATGCCACTTCACCCACTCACCAGCTCACCCAGCTTGACCTTTGTAAATGATAACAGGTTCCTTTGCATATCCATACTTGTTCCAGTCACAGGAAACCCAGACACAGAGGCTCCTCAAGCCCAGTTGTTGCACTCACACTCCCATATACACATGTGCAAAGAGCACAGTCTTTTCTCCCCTAAAAGAATTAGAAAGTAGTTTCGTAAGAAGACAGGACAGGTTGTGCTGATCAGTTAGAGGGCAAGGTCAGAGGAGTGTACTGATCAGCCACCTATTTATGTATGACCAGGCCATTTCATCTCCTTACCCTCCATTTTCCTACATTTGTTCTTTCCCAAATCAGCTAAACTCCTGGCTTTTCCCACATTTGGTTCCTCTCCCAAACATTCTATAATCGGATGCTTTGGACTGCTTTTCCTTTGTGTCCTACACTGTGTCCTCTGAACAGCAACCCTATTAATCTGAAAGGCATTCCAGATTGCTCCTGATTGACCCCTTGTGATGTGTTTTATGCCTGGAGAGCCCTGGAGGGGCCCAGATAGGGTGTTTGTTGCTTGGTAGTGCTTGGTTTGGTTTCCCACCCGCATTTGTGCATCCCTGTGCTCCTCTGAGCTTGTGGAGATGGTCTGTGATGAGCTGATGGCTCCTGGGATGGGTCTGAGAGCAGCTTGGGCTCCCACTCCTGCCATTATATCTCTGACCTCCTTTGTGGGTCTGTGGATTAGCTTTATCACATAACCTAGCAGTAACGAATACAGGATAATGTCTTATGTGTAATAGGCTGTGTTTACTACTTAGTTATAATGGAGAATTACTATTATACAAGGTGCAATATATGCAAGTCTGCAGAGGGAAAGATGTTCCGAGTTGAAATAATTGTAAGTTATGGTTAGATTGTTTTGCTGAAAATATTATGTTATTTGCCTTTGCTTTGTTCTTAAAATATTCTTCATAAGTGATCCTTTTGACTTCTGTTTTTAAGGATTGTTCTTCTAAAGACACAAACTGAAACAGGCTTATATGAAATAGCTGACATGCTCTTGTCCTTCACAGATGAATATGTAAAAGAGGAATTAAATATACTTTGTTCTCTTTACTCTTCCCTAGATATCTGTCATGTTGGTTATTTACAAGGTCTATGTTTTCCTAATTGTTGAGTCCTTCTGGTATGACAGTGTCATTTTGTGGAGAAGTTTTGCCTGGAATAATGTTAGCAGGAAAATGAGTTTAGACAGTCCTGTGATTCAGAGTTTACAAGGGATCAGTCTCTAGTGCACAAAACTGCCTGTCACTGTTTGAGCAAGATGAAGCTGAATGGGCCATGAGAGAGAGATAGGTGTTCTTTATCAGGGAATTTAGACGTTTCTGAAAGGTGTCAACTGACTGGGGAAATATAGCATGAGGATGTATGCTCAGCAGATGGAACTTTTCTTGCTATGTTTTATTTGATCTCTGAGGTCAGTGACAGGATGATAGTCACTGTAAAGGAACTCATTAGTTAAATGCCTTTTTTGCTTGTGTAATATTTTAAAAAGCGATGCTTCTAGATTCAGAGAAGCTAGAGCATTCAGCTGGTGTGCTATCACAGTATTTTAAATGTATTAATTGAACTGTATTCTCATTTTCTCTTGTCAGTTTGAGATGGGCATAAGAATTTATCTCCTTGTTGGTGAATGATTGCTTCCTTGTTAGTTACCTTCAAGAAACACCTAATTTTATAAGCAGGTAGGTGTAAGACAAAGGAAGTATTCAAAAGTTCTTTCTGGAAGGAATTTATGTGTTGAGCTTGAATAATCATATTTATGTGGTTGTGGCAAGGTAGAGATGTGAAGGTTTCACTGGTGGGTGCCAGTCTCAGGGAGATGTGTTTCAGTAGCTTTGAGGATGTGTGGAACTGCCTTTGTTCAAGCTCTCTCTATGTCTTGTCATTGGTGTGAGAAACCATGATGAAAATCTTGATGAAAACCAACTTCCATCTGAAGTAAATCCTTTTATTATTGTGTTTCCCAGATCTCTTCTTCTAGGAAGTATACTGGAAATTTTAGAGTGAGGAAGAACAGTTGTTAGAATAGCTGCTTCTTATCCTATTTATATCTGCACAGATGATAAAATTTAGTACCTTTTCAATGTTTTTTATAGTCTCATGTCAACAAAAAGTTGGAATCCTGGTGTAATTTTAATATTCTTATAGTCTAGTAGCTGATTATTAATGGTTGTCTTTTTTAACTGTCTTACAGCAATTTGTCAACAAACACGGATGAGAGGTAATGATGGGTGTTGCAGAATGAGAATATGAGCAAAGAGCTCAATGTTCAGATCAAAGGATTTTTATGTAAATGTATCTCATTCAAGCTTGACTGACTGAAAATTAGCCATTATTCCAACACTTTTATAGGTTGTCTTGTTAGCATTTTATCTCATAAAGGCAATTTGTGACTACCCATACAGTATACAGGCAGTTATTTTCTTCAACTTGATGGTTATATTTCTCCTGTCTTCTTTCTAAAAAGTTGTCAAAGTGTCTTTTGAAGTTAGGTTTAATTATCCAAGTTTAACTTCATCAAAGCGATTTCTAAAGACAGAGAACCAATCCACACACTATGAAATATTTCTAAATTTCAGTAGGTTACTCTTCTAAAAAGAGATCGGACAAAGTTTTGCTATCCATTTGATGTAATAGTTGTATCAATGGCTATAGCTGCAACTGTTATTATCAGTTTCACATGTAGATGCAGTGTTTTCAGAACCTCTGCTTATAAGAAGACAGTGTTGCCATGTTCCAAATATTAAGTGAGTAAGAATAAATTCAGTCTATGAGAACATCATCCAGAAAGGCTGAAATTGTGTCTTCTGAACATATTCCAGCCACCAGTGACTTTTTAAAAATCAGAAGTTGTAAAATTCTTATAGCAATTAATTATACAGAGCACATTATAATGATACTTAGATGCTTTGTCAGACTTTTCTGAAAATTATTTGAATCATAATATACTTTCTGCAACTTAGTATTATACCGCCTTTAAAGTACCTTCCTTTTTTTCTTCTCATGGCTCATTAAATACTTTGAAAATGTTTTCAGAAATTTATTTGACGAAATTGTACCTATAATGAAAAGAAAGTGAGAGCGCTGTAGATAGAGGTGTCTCGAAGTGATCTCAAAAGGCTATATTGTCAATCTCCCTGCTCATTCATATCTCAGATAAGTTGATTTTGGATATGCAAGCAGCTACTTGCAGTATACGTATGCTTTTTTTTTGAAATATTGGATTAACTATGCACTGTAGGATTCAAATTCCAATAATTAGTGTTAATACAGTTCAAAGATAGCAACATAGGAAAATGTGCAGTACAAATGTAATTACAAGCTCTTAGGATAGTTAATAAAAATATGTATGTGCTTTATGTTGCTTTCTGCTTTGATTCTTGTATGGAGGTTGTAACAAATTAAAAGGTCTCCAGAGATGATTCTTTCTCTCTCTGCTGAGAGAGTACATCTCATACCTGGTATACAGCTTTCTAATTCTTCAGTTTGCCTTCACTTGGGTATGAGCTTTTGTCGTGTAAAAATGGGGGCTTAACATTCTGAGTCTGAAATGTTGAAACAGTTCTGCCTGTTACTTTTTTTCACTTCTGTATTTTATGCACGTAGGGGCTTGTAACTCAGCTTGGCTTATGTTTCCAGCACTGGCACTTTAAGAAATATGAGGGACAGCTGCAGTTGTGCCAGTGTTTGCTACTTATAATGAGTGCTGGGGAAGCAAATATTCTTGCCTTCCCTGAGGTAAACATAAAGACTGGCAAAGTCTTTTATTTGGGTATGAAGCAGTCCTACAAGGCATTCCTCTCCATTTAATAAGATTCACATTATCAGTCCATGTGAAAAACTCTTGTATTAAAGTTAGCGAAATTGAAGTATGTATGATACATAAATCTGCTTCAGTGATAAGTAATGTACAGGACTGAACAGGATCATCTCTTATGACTTTTCCAGTTTTTCATCACTGTAATTATACAGGTAAAATTCTCTTTACCATCATTATTGATGCATTTTGTTTAAAAAAAAATTATTCCATAACGTGAATTAGAATAGGCTTCTGTTTCCCTATGAAATTATTTAAGATTTCTCTTACCTGGGGCAAGAATAAATATCTCTTGAAGATTTGGGGGTTTTTACATAGTATAACTAGTTAGACTTGGCTAATTTAGTCTTATGTCATTATTTTTGCCAAAGGAAAAATTCTATGATGTGATAAGATACAGCTGGTCATTCTATCAGATATGCTAATGAGTAGCAAACGATATTCAGATTTAGGACAAGGTTGTTTTTTTCTCTTAATGATCATCTGTCATATGTCATAATAGCTTAGCCCATCTAGGACATGTCCAATGCCTTTTTTTTTTTCTTTTATTATGGGTGTACTGGTCTCATTTTCTAGATGTAGAATAAAAATGTCATCCGCTGAAGGGGGTCAGGAAATACTTCACTACGGAGTACTCTATAGAAATATTGTTGAGAGCTGAATAAACAAAAGGGAGTTTAACTAGAATCATAGAATGGTTTGGGTTGGAAGAGGCCTTAATATTATCTAGTTCCAACCTCCCCGCCATGGGCAGGGAAATAAAATTGCACTAGAGCAGGTCACCTAAAGTCCTGCACAACCCAGCCTTGAACACTTAGAGAGAAGCGGCATCCAAAGTTTCACTGGTCTATCTGTTCCAGTGTGTCACCACTTTACTGCATAAAATAAAACAAATAAACAAAACCGAATAATAAAATATAATAAAATAATAAAATACCCCAAAAGTCTCAACAAACATTTTTTTTTCCTTGTATCCTATCTAAATCTACCATCTTTCAGTTTAAAACTGTTACCCCATATCCTGTTATTACAGGCCTTGGCAAAAGGTCTCTTTCAGTCTATGATATAAGCTCTTATATATTGAAAGGCCACAATAATGTCTGCCCAAAGCCTTCTCTTCTCCAGGCTGAACAACCCTAACTGTCTCAGTCTGTCCTCATAGGAGAGGTTTGGCACCTCTCTGGCCATTATTAGATTGATGTATATGTTATGTATGAGGAGATAAGAAATAAAGACTTTTCAACTTATTGTATTGAATGTACAACAAAGACTATAACTATGCTTCATCATTATCTAAGTTATCAGCACAGTCAATTAATGAATCACAAGGAGTGTCTTTACTATTTGGGCATTGTCAAAGACAAGAGATTTTTTTTGCCTGTTTCTTTGCTGTCTTTCCCAGCAGCACAATTATTTTCTGAATTAAGTCAATGATAAGTATTTTATAATTATTACTTGGAAAATAGGTAATCCAATCAGGTTGCAAGGTCAATTGATAAGCAATAGAAACTCATCTTCTGAGAGGGTTCGTGTTAAAGTGTCACAAAGTACATATATATGCAAGGTCTTACAGTCTTGATTTGGATTTAGGCACCAAGCAAGCATATTAAAATAACATAAAAGTCTTTAAAAAGAGTATTTCTTGTGTACAGTTCATTCAGCAACATTAACCCACTTCAAGGTTATGCATGATGCCAGAAAGAAAAATGCAATTTTCCTTAAGATACTGGACTAAAATTGAAAAACCTTTCTACTGCTTTTCAGGCAGCAATTATTTTACTATGTACTCTTCAACAAAAACACAGTGATTTTAACTTTAGTGGTCTAAGCCTTACTAGAGACTTAAGCAGCTACCTGTTTCCTATGTAGTTTTCCTCTAATGCATTATAGAATTCTCAATAAAAACTTAGATTTTTGGGAAGTCCATCAGTTCTGTTGACCATCCATTTCCTAACTTAGTTTGTCTAGCAGAATCCAGGAGGTATCATGAAGAGCCAGTAAATCTAATAATGGATTGCTAGAATTTTATTTTTTTTAAGTGAAGCATTAGTATAAATTAATGTTCAAATTCATTTCATAAATCTGTAATGATGGTTTTCAAATTGTGTCACTAATGTGTTAGCACATTATAATGTTTTAGGCACTGCTTGTATTTCACTTATGTTACATTTTTAGAAATAATTGAATACTCTAGAAAACTAATACCAAACTCCTGGGAACCATTACTTAGTCAATGAATTGTTCCAAGAAACCAGTTGATATGGCCTGCAGCAGCAAACCATGATTTTTCAACTGCTTTGTTCTTAGGATTTCTTATAATGCTTAAGTTCTCCTAATGCTTTTATAAGAAACAGATTATGTAAACATCCTTCTTCTGTTTTGTTGATGATATATCTGCTTTCATAAAGCTGTATACTAAACCTGAAATGAAAAGTTTTCTTAGGAAATGTCGAATTTTTTTTCCTTTCAATTTCTTTGTGTTTCCATGCAACAGTCTATGGTCTGTAAACACGATGTATTGCAAAAAATCCTATCTGGAAAAGGGAAATTAACAAACGGTTAGGAGTCCAATTTTTTTCCCTATGTTTCTATAACCATAGCTTCAACTGTGCATTAATAAAACAACTCTAAGTTTCCAAGATGAAGGGATACCTAGAATAACAATTATATGCAGCTAAGGAAAAGCTCTTGCTTGTCAAAGGGAAAGAAGTAGACATATAATTAAGAACCTATTCCAAGCATATATGATAAACTGTGAAAGGTGAAATGAGTTCCACGGAAACCAGTGAGAATTATGAGCACAAAAATTTGTTTATACATACACAAAGCTAAACTGATGACAGAGTACAAAGCTGAGCCTTAGGCTAAAAAAGAGAATTCATCTTTTTAAGAAAGTAGCAGTTCTCTTGCATTTGCATTCTGCCTGATGTAATCAAGATTTCGGGGTTTTTTTCAATTTTTCTTTCAAAATATCATTTGTTCTGGAGGGTTTTTGTGCTCTATAGTCACTAGTGAGGCTGAATAGATGAGTTTGACTTCCTGACAAATCAGTGCTGCTTTTCACAAATCTATTTTGTCCTTGAGTTGCTCAAATCTTATGACATCTCTTATGACAACTAGATAACTCTCTAGTTAATGTCAGGATGAGGTGGTAGCTACAGCTTTAGGGAGACTTACTGTCAGCTACTTTCTTGACATACAACTTGTTCCTAATCTTTTATATTTGACTTTAAGTGAGAATAAAGTAAATTCTTCTAAATTTCAGTCCTCATAATAGAAAATGAAAGAAATCAGATTTAAGGTTTCTTTTATTGGTAGACTTAGATAAATCTGGCACTGATCCTTCATACTGCAGGAAAGTCTTGTGTAGTAAAATGAAACAATATTATGTTGATGCCTTTCATCTAATAGTAAAGGTCTCTCTTATCAGTGAAGCATGCATGTTTAAACAAGTTACTTATTCAGTGTCTTCCTTATAGACCTTCCCTGTAATAATTATTTTTTCCACCAGTTACATTCTGGGATTTGTTTATTTAATTTGAGAGCGTTTGTAGCACAAAACTTAGTGCCTCACCTTCTTGTTTGCCTGCTGAGAGGTTCCCATCCTTATATTGATAAGGATGCCTGTTTGAAATTATAACTCAACATAAGTGATCCCATTCTTGCTGCTATTCATATCTGCAGAAGGACTAATTCCATGCAGATTGAAATATTCTTTTTTTTTTTTTAATCAAGGAGTCTAGAGGGAGTTATATAAGCTATTCTAGTATTGTAGTTGTATTGACATATACTTCTGTTGAATTCCAATCTAAGTCTATTTTTGTCTAACATCAAAATTGCCTATAACTTGTCATGATTCAAAATGAACACATAAGTTATTGGTGCTTTATGATAATGCTCAAATGAGGTTTAATTTGAACTGTGTGTGTATGTATGTGTCTTAGCCTCATGGCATATTGTGAAATTTGAAAATGGAATAGGTATCAAAAATAAAGATTGAATTGTTAATGCAACCTGAACTTGCTTTCATTTTTATAATTATTTGACAGTATTCTGATTATAACTAATTGACTCAGTATTCCAGGACTGAACTTCAAAGCTGAGTATCACCCCTCTTACTATGAGCTTAAATCACCAACTTGCTTTAGTGACAGTACTGTAAACAGCCTGATGAACTGACTGGTGGTCCAATGTGTTCATACCCTTCAATAACGGAAAAATAGTGGGTCTATAATACTGTACTATTGAACCATGTTGTTGGTAAGAATAGACTTGCAACTGGGAAAAGAACATGAAAGAGAATTAAGTCCATAGTAAAAACATCATATGTAATGGTGTGCCTACATCTCTTACTAAATATGTCCTGGCTAGTAAGAAGTGTGTGCATAACTGCTCATGTGATTTCATTTTAAACAATGGGAGATATGTGTGTGCACATACATACGCTTAAAGGAAACAGCTAAACTAAGAAATCAACAAAATCCCCTCATAGTTTAGCAGCACTGCACTGCAAGTCGATTGAGATTTGTGGCACATGTGCTGTTTGTCCTAAAGTTTTTCTTCTATCTTCTGTACTTCTTGAGTGGAGGCACTTTGTTACAGGAGGCTGTTGTCTGCTACAGTTAATGTTCAGATTAGTTAAAATAAGCATCAAAATCAAACACTCTATTTTTGCTAAAATATGTGTGTATAATTCTGCATTACAATTATAGTTGTTTGGATTCAAAGAGGCCTCAGAAGGCCCCCTAGTCCAACTTCTTGCTCAAAGCAGGATCATCACAGAGTTGAGACCCAGTCTTAAAAAGCTGCAAAAACGGAAATTGCACAGTTTCTTTGGAGAACTGGTTCTACTGCCTAATTACCCCCATAGTGATTTACCCCCACCCCTCCCCCCGAGTCCTTTCTCCCTTATATCAAATTGCAATGTTTTGTTTCAGTTCATGTTTGTTGTCTCTCATCTTCCAGCTGCCTAACTCTGAAAAGAGCTCTTTCCCAAAGGGCAAGAGCATGGCTTAGCCTCCTCTTGCTGAACTTGACTCAGTTGTTCAACACCTGCCGTGTACTAAGGGTCCAACACTGGACACAGGATTCTGGATATTGTCTCACTATCACTCTGGGGCAGACTAATCTACCCTCATCCTCCTGGCTGTGCTCCTGTTAACACAGACTGCAATGCTGCTGGCAGGTCACACTGCTGACTCAAGCTGAAATATAAGCACACTTCCTTGCTTGTCTCTTGGGAATATAAAGTTTGCCATTCAAGGTTGAAATTGTTTCTTTGGGATTCACCACTGTGCAATATTTCAGATGAAAGTAGAAAGAGCCATGATGTTCCAAATTGGAGCACAGTAAATTCTCTGACCAATTTGCTGCCTGATGCATAGGTGTTCTGGCTAATCTCTACATTGACTTTCACAGCTCCTTTACCAAGGAAAAAAATTATACTAGCTTGAATAAACTGAATCTTTGACTTTTTTTCATCACTACCAAAAAACATACATCATGGTTCTTTGTTCCTCAGAAATTAAATACAGTCAAAATATATCCAGAGGGGTTTTGTATCTGATTATTTGTGTTGAATTATATCTTTAAGGGATATGATATATCTGCTTTTGAAGTTATATTTGTACTTGGAAGTATTTATTTCAAATAGCTTCAAGCTCATGGAAAAGTCCTCTAAGATTTAATCAGAGGTAAATTCAAGTTCTTAGCTTTACAACTCTAAAAAAAAAATTAGTTTTTCCTCATATTTTTTTTAATTGCTTTGCCACAGAATAAAAACAATACTCTTCAGTAACATTCTGTAGAATATGCTAAAACCAAAGTATTTTAAAATACTTTTTCCATAATAGGTATATCCAAAAAGAAAGTGCTTTATTCTACTTTTCAGGCTACTTGTCTCCTTTCAGATTAGTACTTTGTAGTACATTTCATCTGTTGTCATAAAAGAAACACAGCCAAAGGCAGAAATAACAGGAAGAAGACTTTTATGTAAAGTTTTGGGGCTTTTGTCTTATCAGCTCAGCCAACAGATCTCATGTCAATTGAATTTATCTCTGAAACTTCTTGAGCTCAAAACAATATGGACAATCATAATGAGGAATTTATAAGAGATTGTCTATGAAATTGAAAAGACAAGACATTAGCAATTTGCTAAAGAATAAAATTTTATAGTCATGGCAATATTTGAAACTGAATTGCAGTTCACTAGTGGATATTGAGCCAAATATTCTGTCCATGAATTTCAGTGATAACTGAAAGAAAAGACACTTACTAAATCTACTTGTAAAACTGGTTTTGTTTTGCTTTCAATTTCTTTTCATAAACCCCTACAGTGATATTTACTTCTTTTAACAGTTGTGTTTATGTTACCGTACATCATTCTTATTACTTATATTTACTTTTGACCTTCTGATAGTTCTTGTCTTCTTCCCATCAGTAATTATAAAACACTAGGTGGTAGAAAAAATACATGGAGAATTACTATCCTTTATCAGGGAGCCAACTGATTTTTACATAACTATGTTTAAGTGATAAATCTTGTCTGCCTTGGACTTTTGAAAGAGACAAAACCCATTAACAACAGATTCTGTTAATTTACCTTGAATCTTTAATTTGTACTTTTTCTTGTTTTGGGGCTAAATTAGATGATTCTGTTAGAACTGGAGACGGAATTATTTAAGACTCTTAATTCTACAGGCTGTATTCTAATACTTTGCCTTTCATAGAGGTCTAACGCTGAAATACTGCTCTAATTTTAGTGTAGTTTGTCTAAAACTTTCCGTGTTGATGACCTGAAATTAGTTTTCAAGACAAAGGAAGAAAAAAAAGAGCAATATTGATTTTTATCTCTGTTTCACTGACCGTATATAGCCTTTTTGTATATTTTTAGCCTTGCGATCTGCTTGTATTTTTCTGTCTCACTCTGTCAAGACTTCTGTACTTAACGCTTAGTTTTCTCCATCATGTCTGCCTTCACCTATTGTAAAGAGGCACATAGAAGAGACATATAAGAGAAATTACAGGATGAATTTTTGATAAAACACAAAATAAATTGTTGAATTTTTCTGTGTAATCATGCTTTTCTATAAAGGAACTCTGTTCATTGCATCGGATTCTCTTCCCAGCATCTTTGCTTGATGTTCACATAAAGCAATCCTGAAATACTCTGCAAATTCTATAAAGATGTAACCAGTAATTAACTATACTGATCTGTAATGCAGGAAAACACCTAAGTATGTGGAGCATGATGGTAATGTTCAAGCTCAGGTGGAAAGGGTAGAAGCTAATAGTCAAAATTATGAAACTAGTTTAGGAATATCGTCATTGAAACAAAGTTAGTCCAGGTAATTTCTAGGTTTTAAGGTTCTAGAAACTATTCAAGGGTTTTGATTTTAAGAGGCTTTTTTAGTGTTGTAGTACATTGGTTGTTTTTTCTTTTTTTTTTTCCCAACAAGAGAGTCAGAAACTTTTTTTTTTTGTTTATGAGAGATTCTTGCTACTGGCAGTTGTGCTGGATCATCCTTGCAAAGCACTGTTTTAGTCAACTATTAAACTTAGTTTTTAACCTAAAGAGTCAAGTGCCATTCATGGTCCTTATGGTCGCTAATTAAAATAAAAGAAATAAAACAGTCTACACTTGATGACAGCTTCAGGGAGTGTATTTGTAAAGCACATAAGGTGGTTTTATGTGACTCCAAAACACTGCTGACAGTAGTTCAAATACAGCCAGATTCTAATTTGGAAAGTTTCCTCAGGTCCAGGAGCAATGTCTAATGATGGCATTGCAACTAGAAATATCATATCAATGCCATGCCAGGTGCTCATAATCATATTATTTCTATCACTTAACTAATTTAGTTTTTGCATAACTAGTATCTTCTCTTTTATTTGCAGCTATATGCTGCATATGTTTTTTCTTGCATGTTGCCTTGTAAAAAGCTGCTTTATATTCAGCCTTGTGGTGATTGCTATTGCTAGGGCTAAATTCTGGTCAAATGTCACTGACAGGTGACTAAAATGATTGAGGAGACTACATGCAGTTTTGATGCCCACCCCTATGGGAGTCCATGAGCCATGCTGCAACCTTATGACCAGCACTACCTCTATCTTTGCTAATGTGCTGCTTACTCACAGATGTAAATAACTAGTGAGTTGGCAAGACATTTTTTTCCTCTAGTATTAAACTACCAGAATAACATATTCTTGCTGTGATTACATGGCAAGGTTTTAAGATAAGTTTTATGAGTATGAATTGAAATCCAAATATGTCTGCATTGTATGACTTGAGAAACTGTAGTATTAGATAATTTCATGTATTTTAGACTTGAGGACACTATGGTATTTTCACTTATTTTTACTATTAAGGTAAGTAAAATTTCTGAAAATCCTATGTGAATAAAAATAAAAATCGCCTGGCAAAAGACTTTTTTTTTGTTTGTTTGTATATGTCACTTGTTCTCTTAATCTATACACTAATTAATAGTTCATGTCTGATTTGGAAACTTTATATGATGGATAAAATTGAAGCAGAGTTTTTCAGCATATTTAGTTGCTTATTTAGGCAATTTTACATACTGAACTCTGAAAGTCATAGTTCAAGACATGGAATTCTGTCATGTGCAAAAAGTCAGAGGAAATAAAGGAGTTCAATGAACAGTGAAGAAGTCAGTTTAAGTTATGTCATTATTGTCAAACTGCTAATAATTAGGCAGAGCCAAAAGCATTACCTTCTGAAGTGCAGTAGTGAAAATTAGTAATATTCTACCATCACAATAATAATTGATACAAATGTATTGAATTTCCTGTTTCTGAAGTAATTGAGTAACAGTAGATACACGGGGCAAACTGATAGCTGCTGGAAGGAACAAAAATAAATAGAAAATAATTAATGTTTTTGTAGACAGAATTAAAATATTGCTGGTTTTGCATAAGAATAGGAATTAAGATTAGTCTTAATGTAGAAAGGAAATTCTGCTAATTTGCATGGTGGTCACCATGCCTGGTTTATCCATCTATAGGTGCTGATAATACGCACAAGAACATAAACCTTACTAAATATACTGTCTTTATAGTTGTTCTATAAAATGTGCCTACAAGCCAAGGAATATACATGTTTTTTTCAAGATGTGCACTAGGTAAAATTAAATGCCATATATTTAATTTTCAAAGGAAAAATCACATTATGTAACATTTTCAGTGTCTGTCTACATGCTTCATGACAGCCTTGCAAAATTGTTCTGAAATACACAGCTCGAGAACAAAATTTTATCAACAGCTATTTACCATGGTTATAAATATGAAGAAAAGAAATTCTGCCATGTCTTACCATTTAAAAAGATTGCTTTAGAGTGGGTGGAATTTTTCAGATGTGTTAGTGAGGAAAATGTTTCAGACTAACTTGTATAAATGTGTTTGCAGACTTGACAAAAATCAAGCTACAAATAACTGCCAGTTTTCAAAATCATGAGGCTGGTTAAATTAATTCTATTTTTTTTTAATTTTTTTTTTTATGTTATGCAGAACAGATCTTTGTTTTTGTTTGGGATTTTCTTTTTCACTGAATATACCAGCCTTTTCCTGCAAATGGCTTTCTAAGAATATATGTGGATTTTTGTTTAAAACTGCCAATGAACACTGGTTTAAAAGCATCATTTTAGTTTCCTTTTTTTCCTTTAAACTTACAATAGGAAGTAGTTTTGGTAAGTAATTTTTTACTGTATGGAAACTGGAAGGTAAGTTTTGGTTTTTTGGGTGGTTTTTGTTTTTGGGTTTTTTTTATAGTTCTCAAGAAGGACCCAGTAGATGATTACAGGATGTTGGAAGATACTGTAACAGAGTAACTATATGCATATCCTAAGTGGGAAAGAAAAGCTTCTTGATGCTGGTCTTTATACCATGAATCTGGCCTATAATTCATAGCCAAAATTATAGTACCAAAAAAATCCCACAAATTACATCACTTCTATTACAAAGCCTATCCAAAAAGTCTGCCTTGACATAGTGAAGCTAGCTACTTAATATACCTATGGTATGTTAATATAAGTAGAACATATTAAAGTCAATGGCTGTCACATTTGTGAGCATATTACTATGGATGACAACCTTCATCACTCATTATTACACTTTTTTTCTCTAATAAGCACTTTTTCATATTTTTTTCACACTTTTCCACACTAGCTTCAATTGAAAAGATACAAAAGATAACTTTTCATCAAAAATTTCTGACTTGATTATAGAACCTAGCCCATCAGTTCTTTGGTAAATAAAACATCCTGGTCTCTATCTTGATACGTTTAGCATATGAGTGTTTTTTAATATATGCATAACATATAACTAGTAGTTCAGAGTATTTGGTCATGTTGTGGCTATACTACAGAGCTATACCATTTGAACAGTGTGTCATGTTGCTTGGGTGACTGTAATCAGCTCTATTCTTCTGCTTCTTAGTGGCAAAAGCATATGAAAGACATATTTGTGCTGACAATGCAGAACTGTGGTTGTCACAATACTCATGCATTTTTGTTGGTTGTAGGAGTGGTATTGACATTTTTATGCATTGGTAATATTGTTGAATAATTGGAGACTGAATAACTGATGCAAAAAGGATTTGTTGCCTGTCAGGTTTTCTAACCGGATTGTTACATGTGCACACACATTTATCAATATGTATGTTTTCAAATGTGAGAATGCATATGTATTATGCATTTATTAAACCCCCTCCTAATTAGTTGCATATAAAATACCAGTTGTGGTAGTTGGCATTGCAGACACCTGACTTTCACAAGATATCTACTTCTTTTGCTGAATTTACAGGCTGAGGAGACAGGCAATTTCATAACTATAGACAGTACATCTAAGTGGGTACCCATAGGATTAAATATTTTGCCAGTTGTGACAGCTGATTTGTTTAAGGTTCAGGAAGCTCTGAGCAAAAGGAAAAAAAATCCTCTGTAGGAAAATATATAGTGAAGTGAAGTGAAGTGAAGTGAAGTGAAGTGAAGTGAAGTGAAGTGAAGTGAAGTGAAGTGAAGTGAAGTGAAGTGAAGTGAAAGAATTGAGTACCTAATAAAGGACTGCTAAATCTAGCTTTGCTTTCCCCTATAAGCACCCTAATCCTTTTCTCAAGTACTTCAATATGACTGTATTCCCTCTTCCCTCTTGGCCAGAGTGCAGTATAGGTTTTTTATTGGTTATTGTTATATTGGTTCAACAGGCTCTACCAATGTTTTCAGTGTCACATAAATCTAATTTTCCTCAGGATGAGCTCATGTGACTGAGCAATGTAGTAGTGCTGATCTCTGAGTGTAACAGCACAATGCAGTGCCTGCCTTTTCTATGCATCCATACAAATGCATGGCAAAAATCTGACATTTGGCTATGGCATGCTGGATCATTGTCTTGTGATATGTCAAAGTCATAAAGCAAGTGACCAACGCTTCTTTTGAACAATGTGCTATCTATGTGCTATACTTATGTGCATCTTTATGTGTGCAAGTAAAATTTTCCTCTGTCTCTTTCTCTCATGTCATGACAACCAGTCCTGTGTCATTTTTGCTTGGGTAAAACAGGTTAAAAATCCCTTTTAGGGGCAATGTTTCAAATAGGAGAACTGATGATTTGACTTCTCTATATATTTCTTGCTTATTATTTGTTACCAATTATTATTAAAAATAGAAGACTTTAAAAGACTTTTTAAAAGTTTTAAAAACATAATTTAGGCTGTCTCTCCATCTGCTTGCTAAATTATGGCCTTGCAGGGCATGAAATCAATGTGTACTAGAGTGTAGTGTTGGCGTTCTGATCTGAGAAGTTTAGGAAATTTAACTGAGTTCTGCAGTTGAGTTACCAGGCTGTGCTAAAGTTCCTGGGAATAATGGTGAATAGCCCATGTCTGTAAAAAGTATTGTGTGTTGAACTGTGTTTCCTTCCTTGCACCTTGCTCCTGTTTACCCAGTGTGGCTTGTTGGCTGCTGATTCATGGAAAGATGTCAGTACCAAAAGGCTAGGCTTCCTGTAGGAAGATTTCTTGTTTTGCACTTACCATTTATGTGTGGCTCCCCTCTTACATGACGCTGGTAGCCTAAATATTGATATATGAGCTGTGTATCTAAGCCTGCTTTCAAGTCACATGTGTTGTGATAAGGACTATCCCACCAGCCTTACAGTAGGAAAACTTGTCCCTTTGGCTTTCTCCAGACTAAAGACTTCTGAGGTCAGCTAAGATGGAAAGGTGAGTTGATACAAGCCAGCTCAGGTCAGCCCTACTGACTTTACATTGTCATGTAGGAAGCTGCCCAGATGCAGCTATGTCAGTTGGTTGGATTTCTTGTCTCAGATGAAAAAAGAGTGAACCCCTGCACAGACTGTGAATTAACCTATCATGATACTATTGCTAAACCAGAGGAAGCAGTCTCTTACTGCCTTTCCTTCTAGTACCTGACGCCAATACAATAAGAGAAATTTCTGTTAGCAGGAGCTTCATGGCGGTAGAAGTGTCAGTAATGCTTTGAAAGATGTAGCTTCTTAACTTTTCACTACTTCTTTTAAAAATGTGTTTTATCAGCTTTACCAGCTACTGTCAGACCTAAACCTAGAAGCTGCTGCTTTGAGATACTTGAGGTGTCTCACGTTTCATCAGTTACCTTTAGGTGCTTTGATCCATCATTTTGTAGTAGTGAGCAAGACCAGAGTCCTTGGGGCTGAAAGGAGAAAATGTTCTCAAGTAATGCTGCCTCTCATGTCGTACATGAACAGCTTTCGTTAGTACCAGACATTCCTTCAGAGAATATTATCTGTCTCTGTCTTGTGGCGTTAGACACAAAACTAGCAAAGAATTAATGATTAGGTGTCATGATCTTTCCTGACTTCTGTATTTCTTGTAGCTTGTGCTGTTTGTCTCAGCCCAAGCCGAAGTGGTGACTATGTCCATTATTTTTATTTTGCTTTCTTTTGCTACAGTCAATTAATGACTCTGTTTAGCTATAAGCCAGTATATGATGAGTGCTAAGATTTTATGAAACTAATCTAGGCTCTGACAAAAGAAACTTTCAGCAAATTAAAATTATTAAATTGTTTAAATTTCTGAAGTTGTTGTCTGTTGGTGCTGAAATCTCCTACATCTGCAAACTTCCAGTCTAAGAAATCAATAGCAGTCCAGGCAACCAGAAATTGGCTAAACACAACTAACTAAAAAAGTTGAAAATATATATATATATATATATATATATATGCACTCCAGTCACAAAATGGAAATTTTGTATGCTGTTTGATCCCATTCAATACATATAACCTCTCTGAGCCAAGAAATTTTAGGTGATATCCTTTTGAAAATTCTTACAGTAATGTTAAGTTTTGGTGATTAAAACGGACACATCTCCAAGACAAAAAAAAACCAAAAAACTACTAGATAAAAATTATTTCATCACAAGATTACTGTAATTGGCCTTAAAGGCAGACTAAAGGTTGTGTAGAAAAAAGGCTGGTGTTTGAAGAAGAGGGTTAAAATTATACTTTGGGAGATGCAATTTGGAGATTTCTTCAGATTGTGTAGTGAGCAACTCTAACAATACAGTCATTTATCCTTATAAATAAAAGACATTCAAGTTGGGGAGATCAATGTGAAAATCTAAAGTCTTAATGTGGCTGAGTCATCCATATGTCAATCGTAGTACTGTCAAAAGAAGTTAGAGAACTACTTGCCATACTAAGCAGGAAAAACTAAAAACATTAGCCTAGTACAGCATCAAATGGAGAGTAAAATTAGTTTATTCTATTATTTAAAAGGGGTTTTTTCTTTGCCTACATTTTAATATTGCCTTTAAATTATTTTTCAAATTAAAAAATTATGCAAACTAAATTTATTTTTGAGCGGTTTGTGTACTGCATCTTGCAGTTGTTTTCTACTTGTAAATCTGTTCACTTCTTAAGAAGCTGGTTTAAAAAAGGGAATAGGAAATGTCAAAATATATAAGCTTTGTAAAGTGAACCAGGCTAGTGTTTCTATATTTTTGGTACACACTTAAATATGCTGATGTAAGTGTATCCTGAAGATGCATTGTCAGCCATAGGAAATGACCTATAACTCTGTTGTGCTTGAACATAAAGAAACAGCAGCTGGAACACAGTAGATGGACTAAACCAGTATAAAAACAATTAATATATATTTTTGTGATTACTTACTTCTATTTTGAAGCGAGAATTTATTCTGGCTTATCTTTATTTCTGGCTTATCTTTATTTCTGACGCGACTAAATTGGTTAAACTAGCTTTAAGAAAACTCAGGATGCACTTTTGATATTGGGAGGAAAGATTCCAAGGCACTTTTGCCTTAAGTGTTACCTACTCAGTATCTGTTAACTCCCTGAATCATTCTCTAACTGTAATGATACCTTTATAACCCTGGAATTCATTTAATAATTGATCTAGATAACCGTAATTATAGTGTGAAGTAATGGAACTCTGATTGTACATGAGCTAGACTATTATCAGTGATGCATGCACTCTGGAAGAAAAATCCTGTCAGAAGTGAATGATCTTTGTGGGCTGTGGATATTTTAAAGTACAAGTTGACAAAACCCCTCCAAATAAATAATCAATATCGCCATTTTTGTAACTAATGGAAATCCAGTTTAAGAGAATTCTGTTGTGCTTGTATATATAGGGAAATTCTGTTTCAGCATAATTTTTAAATGATTTACTGGCTTTCTGATTGAGTCACAGTGTCTGTGCCTGTCAGTTATCTGTGATAGCTTTTTAATCTATTGGCTACTAATTCATAAATTTTGCAGGCAGTAGAAGCTTGAAGGCAGTGAAGGAGTTCCTGAAAATTCTGTGAAATTCTGTAGTAAAGGAGAGGAGTGTGTGGCTCTGCCGATGCTGAGGGAAGGCTGGCAGAGTGCAGTGCTGGAGGAAGTGCAGCTGGGTGGCCTTGCCCCTCTGGTCATGCCAAGGCAGGCAGTTAATATTTGCTAGGGCTTTGACACACATATGACTTCTATTTTAATCTGTCCAACAAAAAAGGGGAGTGAGAGGAAAGAAATTGAAAGGCTTCAGATGGTACAGAGGACTAATAAGAATACTATGGGAAAGAGGATGAGGGGAAGCAAGGCACATGCTTATAGTAAATGAAGCTGCATGGACAAAGGACTATTCTTACTGAAATGTCCACTGTGAGTCCAGAGTTCTGAAAGGAGACTAGTAAAATGCATTTATTATTGATCTAGTGCTGCAAATCAGGAAGCTCTATCACTAATTATGTACAGATATTGTATGCAAAATCTTGTGCCGCATGCCCACATTAATGCAAATTCATTAAAAAAGAAAAACAACAAAACAAAATTAAAAAAAAAAAACAACAGCAAAAAGTATTTCTGGGAATTCATATGTAAAAGTTTGAATTGGTTGCTTATGGGAAAGAAGTTTGTAGGAGATGGATGACTGCTGACAGTATTGTACACACAAATGTTGTGTTATGTGTTGTAGCTCTAGAGATAAATGGGTAAGGCATTTAGACCTGCCCTCCTTCTGACCTTTTCAACTATTCATTTGAATATCCTACAGGGTAAAAGAGCATCTGTCTCTGTCTTTTCAACGGATGTAGGAAATAAATGTGAAATGTGAACTACAGGTGCTGGAGGCAGTCTGAAAAAGTGTCCACATATATATTTTAAAACACTTGAACCACTTGAGAGAATGAAAAGCAGTGTAACAATATACTAATCTGAATCCCATTAAAAAATCAGTATTATTAAATACTGCTTAATAGAACTCATTAAGAACTTTTTTTGAACCTGTTTGCTCCCAATGAAATTAATGTCCAGAGAAAAGGAATTGCATAGAGAAAGAAATGTATTTGCAGAAAAGTGACTTTCTGCTGCCTGATAACATACGATGTACAAAATCTGCATGTGATTTATATATTCAAAGATAACTTATATATTAAAGGAATACATAAGATGCTATATTTTGAAAGGCTGGAAACAGTCACCTTGACAGAAGTGGTTACAATGACAGTGTTACTGTGTTGCTAGTAGCAACATCAATGTTAAATGTGCTTTAATTAAGTGTGAATTTTGAAGATTATTGCTGTCACACTACTTGGTGACATTTTGTGGAAACGGAGTGGGAATACTAACGTAGTTAGTCAGCCAGCTAGTCTCTGCCCACACTGGTCCCATTGCCCTCTCTGTCGACTTGATACCCCTTGTCAACTCTCATGAGGAGAGAGTTGACATACTGCTGAAAGACAGCCAGTGGGAAGGGTAGGAAGTTCTGGGGTCAGGTAGTCCTGTATTCAGACACATAAAACTTAAATACTTTCATGAGTCAACTCCAGTGTTTAATTCCAGTAAAGTGTAACTCACCAACTTCTTCGAAGAGAGAAGTCCAGTGAATTCATTCGGCTTTAACTTTTATGAACCTCATATAAGAACTTTTTATGAACTTATAACTTCATTTATGAAGTTATACATTGCCTAAACTGTCATCTTAATACCGAGGTCAGCCTGGCTCACTTTTTGAGACTCTCTTAGTTTCTAGAAACTTGACTAGAAAAAGGTTTTGTAAATCCTCATTACTAGCAAATATAGGTCCCATTTTACATGAAATTCAAGCTACTAATCATTTTTGCAAGACAGACAAAAAATTTCATAGCTGCTAAATTACAGGTGGTTTAAATTAGGTGTATTGGGTTGTGTGGCCAGGTTTTGGTAGCTGGGGGTGAGGTAGAGTGGCATAGTGGCAGCTTCCGTGAGAAGCTGCTTGAAGCTTCTCCCATGTCTGACAAAGCCATTGCCAGCTGGCTCCAAGATGGACCTGCTGCTGGCCAAGGCTGAGACAATCAGAGAAGGTAGTAGTACCTCTGTGGTAACAGATTTAGGAAGACAAAAAAAGTTATTGCACATAAGTAATTGTGCTCAGTGAGGAGTGAGAATTTGTGAGAGGAACAACTCTACAGCAACCAAGGTCAGTGGAGAAGAAGGAAGAAATGCTCCAGGTGCTGGAGCAGAGATTCCCCTGCAGCCTGTTGTGAAGACCATGGTGAAACAGGATGTTGCCTTGCAGCCCAAGGGATGCAGAGATCCAGAAGCCCATGGAAGAGACACACACTGGAGCAGGTAAATGCCCAAACGGAGACTGTGATGCCGTGGGAAACCCATGCTGCATCAGGGTCCTGGCAGGACCTGCTAACCCATGGAGGGAGGAGCCCACTGAAGCTGGTTTCCTGATAGGATTTGTAACCCTGTGGGGGACCCACACTGGAGCAGCCTGTGCCTGAAGGACTGCACCCCACAGAAAGAGACTACACTGGAGAAGTTTTTGGAGGACTGTTTCCCATCGGAGGGACCCCATGCTGCAACACGGGAAGGACTTCTCTCCCTGAGCAATGGCAGAAACAACCTATGACAAACTGACCATAACCACCGTTCCCGTCTCCTTGCACCACTGGGGGGAAGAGGTACATCTTGGGAAAGAGGGAGGGATGGGAGGAAGATGTTTTTAAGATTTGGTTTTACTTCCCATTATCCTTTTCTGATTTTGATCAGTAATAAATTCAGTTAATATCCCCAAGTCAAGTCTTTTGCTCATGAGGGTAATCAGTGAGTGTCTCTCCCTGTTCTTATCTCAACTCACAAGCCTTTCATTATCATTTTTTCCTCTGTCCAGTTGTAAAGGGGAGTGATAGAGCAGCTTTTGTGAGAGCTTGGCATCCAGAAAGGGTCAAGCCACCACAGTTAGGCTATTTTACGATGCCGTTTGTGGGCAAAAAGACATAATAAACTCAAGCTGCAGTGCTCTGTGTTTTTTTGGTGGCACTGAGTTTTTTTTGAGGTTTTGTTGGTTTTGGTTTTGTTTGTTTGCTTGCTTGTTTTTTTGTTTGGTTTGATATTCAACTTCCTTCTGTTTAGTGTGCAAGTGTCAGCAATGCTGAATGAATGAATGAATGAATGAATGAATGAATGAATGAATGAATGAATGAATGAATGAATGAATGAATGAACTTAATAAAATACAAGACTGAAACTTTGGATTCTTCCAGTTCCATTATCTGGACTGTATATATATCTATACCTGTGCATTTTGTATGTTTTGTGCATCTAATAATTATGCTGGAAACAGGAAGGAAAGGCAGCTAACAGTCTTGGCATAGGTCAACAGGAACAGTGTTCAGTTTAAAGTCTATTTCAGCTGAAGCCTGGAAAGAGTATTGTTTGACTGCAGTCCCCAAGACTTGCAAATCAGATGCAGACCCAAAACTCACTTGTTACAAATGAACTAAAAACCAATGGAGTGAAACATTTTGTACCTTACAGTACCATGGATAATCTGCATGTTGTTCTTAAGTTTTCACAATTCTACCTTTACATGTAAACCCAGTTGTTAGAGAGCCTAAATCCAGCCTCATCTTTTTCTCTTCTCTGGCTTAGCAGGATGGAGACCCCTTACTGGGAATATATTTGAATGTGTACAATATGTCTCTCTCCAGCAGCTGAGCCCGGTAGCTGCCCCTGGATCCCAGTCTTCCCAGTTGCTGGCACCTGGACATGTGAGCTCTGAGATGCGCATCCCAGCTTCCAGCAGCATGTATGGACTCCTTTGCACACACTTTGATATGCACATGTGTATTCACACCTTGCAGGTCCCTACAACAACCAAGCTTATACACAGCCTGGTGCTGGATCCTTGCTCTTCCCAGGTGCCTCAATCCAAAGAGAGAGAAAAAGCCACATAAATGCATGGGCACATAAATACATGCATGTCTATATAAATCTGGGTACATGTGCACAAAGGGGTCTCAACTCTAGAGACCACCAAGCTACATGGTTTCTCCAGCAGCTCTCCAGGACTCCTCTAGAGTCCCTGACACCCATTCTCTTGCTCTTAGAGACGTGTACATATACACACCTACTATCCCCCACCTCAGCTCCCAAGCCCCTTTGCTTGCTCCCTGACTGGTCTGACTTGATCTTTGCATGTGCTCACACATCATTTGCACCTCTGCACTAGCTTTGATGTCTGGCAACACAGGCATGTGTGTCTCCAACTCCTGGTTCCATTCCAGTTGGTGCAGTCACTCCCTGCCTCATATGCACACAAACTGAGTCCCTCACCCAGGAAGAAGTCAGGGTCTAATAAGTAGAGTAGCGCTGATCAGAGGCAGAACATGGCCAGACATGCAGTCTGACCAGCTACATGTTTACACGTGAACAGCGCCTTTCATCCCCATCTCTCTGTTTTCCAATGCTTATTCCTCCTCAAATCACCTTGATGCTTTTTTTTTTCCTCCACCTTTTCTTCTTTCTCTAAACATCACATACTAAGCCTCATGGAATTCCAAAATTCTCTTCACCAGCATTTTGTAATGTGTCTGACAGTTATTCCCTATCTTCATTTGAAAGGTGATCTTCAGACCTGCCCCATTGACCCATTGTGATGGGTTTCACCAAACAATGGGGCTGATGCTTTGCTGGGACAGCCCTGGGAGGAGCCCAGAGAGGGTGTTTTTCCTTTGGGAGTCCCTGGATTTGGTTCTCACATGTATTTGCATCCCTGTGTTCCTCTGTGCTTGTAGAGTCCAGCTTTTGATGGGCTGGTGGACCATGGTAGTAGGCTCCTCATCCTGCCATTTTTGGTCTGAGCTGCTCTATACTTGTGGAGATGATCTCTTTTTATCACATAACCTATCATTAAGTCTAACCCAATAACCAAATAATAGCACGAAATAAACAGTCTTCCAACTATCATTTGAATACCTATCTGTAGTGTTAATTCTGGCACATATCTGGAATTTTCAATTGATTTAAATATTTATTAGCTACTAAAATTAAATGATACTGAGCATCAGTTCCCTCCAAGCAGGGTGTATTTTGATGCCTAACTTGAGACATCCTAAAATTGCTTGATCATTTTGGCAAATTTTTGCTCATAGTCTGTAGGGATAGCAGATATAACAGTTCATATTCAGCAGCTTTCACATTTCAGAAAAGAGTCTGTGTTTCACCTTCTGTGTGGTAAATAAAATATTGGATGTAGTAGCTTATTTGGGGGTTTTAGGTGCATGAAATAGGAGTAAGATTAATAGGATTCCTTCATGCAAAACTGAAAAAATAATAGTAAAAAATTAGTGGAAATTCTAAGCAGAAACTGGAGAAATACATTTACTTAGACTGTGTAAAGAGCTTTCAATTTGCTACTTAATCTGTGTAATAGAGATATAGAATAACCTGTCTCTTTTTTCTACATAGTATAATGCTGTTTGCTAAAAGTGAAGGTTGACATTACAGAACATTACTCTGTTATTTATGTGGTTGTTGTCAGTGAGACTTGTAGTATAGGGATGAGGTGGATTTAAACATTCACAGATGTGTCTGTGGTTTCATTTCTTCTTTTCTGATACAAGTTGGATGAATGTGAGGTGAAATATATTGATGAATAGTACAGTAAGTTTATATGATTTACAAATGTCAAAAAATATTGGAAATCTCTTAGATAATTCTTGTGTTCTTTTACCACAGCTCTTCTTATTTACAAATTGTACTCATTAAGGTAGACTTAAATCTATTTTTTTCACCCAATATATAAGCAGTTACTTTCCCTTGTCACCACTACAAAACCAAACGCATTTAGAGTCAAAAATTGTTCATGAACCAATATTGTTCAATAATGCAATTCCTTAATACCTATTGCCATTATTTTCTAACAAATGCATTTTCCACACATGGAATGCAGGACCAATTTTTTTTTTTCTTTTTTCAGTGTGAAAATAGCAGTTATTAAAAAGCAGCCCAAATTTGAAATTAAAAATTACATGCTGAGTCTTTCTGTTCTTGTTGATGGAGGAAGAACTTAATTTTCCTATTGACATTTTTTTGCTAAATTACTTAAGAAAATGAGCAGAAATGTAAAGGCCTGTGTATAGTTATTGAAGGCATAATTGTGATGATCAAAAACCATGTGGGGAAGCAATTGAACTTGAAATTCAAGTTCTCAGAAAAAAAAAAAAGCGCTCTGAAAGCTCAGTATCACTCAGAACGAAGCAATTAATTGCTGGACTTTTGAAACATCAACTTTATTTTAATAGAAATTGTGAACACAGCCCACAATTGGGAAATGTTATTTGAAATAAATAGATATATTTTGTTTTAAAGCTGCCAGAATTATAGTAGATACTACAGTGAGTCATTAGTTTAATGGCTGAAATGCCTGCATCAAGTCTGTGAAAGGTGATGTGAGCTTCCTTTGCCATGTTTATCAGTAGTTGGAGCTGCGGCAGGGTAAAACTGATTTCTTGCAAGTATCTGAAGCTGGAGCTCCTGCAAATGTGTTCTTAAGAGTGTTGTGTGCTGGCCAGGTCAGTAACTCTGTCTTTCAATTCACCACACTTCTGGGCAGCTGTTACTCATTGGTGAAAAGCATTCACAGAGCTCCCTGCATCCATTTCTTTACCTGCAGGCTATAGGCGGCAGGTCCTGTGTATCAGCAATTACATTACTATGATATATGATAATGGGTTATCAATTAAATGGAAGTAAACCAGGTCAATAATCTATAAAAGGCAAACTTATTGCAATCACTGTAAGAGCTAGATAGTCAGTTTAAAGGAAAAAAAATCAAGTACTTGTTTTATGCAGATCCTCAGTAACTGCTCTCTGGAATTTTTATTGTCTGTTTGACAAAATAAATATTGAACAGGCCAAGTTATGCATCTACAAGACACCTAAATGCAAGAAGTATTTAAGTGAAACTAAACACTGTGAATTGCAATGTGAATATAAATTGACAGAAGATAAATACCACATATAACTCAGAATTGTGTTTCACTGCTTATGCATGTTAAGAGAAGCCCAATGGACTTTGGAGCTGATGGCAGTTCTCCTTTCTACTCTGTTAGAGCCAGAGGTGGGTGGTGGAGGTGGGGTTGCCATCCCTGCTAATTGCCGGGCTGGTGCTTTTTCTGTTCCTGCTATCCTTAATACACCAGTGTACATAGCCCCTCACATACACACTGTGAGAATGGCTGGCAATAAGAAGCTTAACATACACAGGAGAACATCACCTCTAGCTGTTCAGATGTCCCATACCAACAAACAGCACTCACATAAGCAAGAATTGTACATGTTCTTAGTGGCTAAACATATTCAAACACATCCACAGCTGTCTCTCTGGTAGCTCCCCTGTGAACTACCTTTACACTGACATCCAGTTGCAGATTTACAATCTCTCTTGTCTTCATTTCCTTGCTGGCTAGTTAAGTGAAGATTTAGCTTCTTTATTATTCTCAATGCCTGATTTTAAGAGCTATGGAATATATTAACAAAACTTGAAGAAAGTTCATTATTGACAGCCTGAGCAGGGGTAAGTGTAAAAAGACTAAATATCAGAATTTGAGAGTTGAAAGATTCTTTCACAATTCTTCTACTTTGGTCCTTGAAAGTGCCATAGTGGAATTAGTATTTGACTTAAGTGCTCACAGCACTTTTGTGCAGAGCCGTGACAGTCTTATGTGGGTACCTCAAAATATTATATGCAAAAGAGAATGCACCACAGGTATGCATCAGTTTAATTGCAATCATAATAAAGACTAGATACAAAACCCAGTTATTATTAGTCTATTTACAATAATAATACTTGTCCAGAATAATACAGGCAAGCCTTATTGTTACTACCTCTAAAATGATTACACAAGAACTTGCTAGCACCTACCCCTGTTTCCTCAATATTATGCCCAGTCTTCTCCTGTCTCTTTGGGCTTCCTGTAGCAGAGTGGCGGTGAGGCACTGCAGCACATCATCAGCAACTGGGTAACATTTGGTGTGGGTCATGACAGCCACTTATTCCCTAGTCTGAGAGTCTGTGTGGGGTTATTTTATATTTATATATTATATATATATTTATATTTATATTTATACTTTGAGGGATCCCATTCGAATCTCCTGAAAAGTTTCTGAATGATCCCTTTGAAAAATTTCTGGGTCTAAGCATCCATGTGAATGGAAGAGCATTAAAAGAAGAAGATGCTGTGAGATGCTAATGCCTATGGTGCTCACTAGTTGTGTGTATATCCCCTGGTCTTTAAAAGCTTATGCTGATATTAAGCACTTGTTTCTGTCCTACTTCCTGGCTGAGAGTATGTTGTTTGAAACTAATTTGGAGAGGGCTTTACAAAACCAAGCTTTCACATTTAGAGTAAAGGTTAGCTCTTATATTTAGTTGCAAACTTCATATATTTTACTAGCAGTAGAAGAGTGAAATAAATTCTTAAATCATTGCATAACATCTTTACCGGGAGTTTGAAAAGTGCCTTCATAATTATGAATTTCACCAGGATTTTTCACCTTAACCAACTCTTATGCAGCTCTGAGGCTCTTATGCAACTTTAGCTAGACTAAACACCAGTGTTATAAGAAATCTGAAAAAGTGATTCAAAGTAAGAAACAGTTTTCTCTACCTGCTTCATCCTCTTCACTCCACCCTCCTCTCATGTTTATTATTCAAATTGAAACTCTTTTCTTTAAAACTATGGGTGGTAGTCTGCTGAAAACTGGAAAGCAGAACACAGAGACATGTTTTATATTTTTGTTCTTAAAAGAAGATTCTTTAGGTCATGGGTATTGCAGAGGTCATCACACTTGATGATTTTAATTGCAAGGTTTGCTGTGGGTTTAGCTGTTTTTCTAAAACCTGGGCTTCTGAAATAAGGGACCAGATGAATCTTGGGTTTCTTTGAAAAAGAGTTTTGTCCTGATATCTGTAGCTGAGGAGAAAAGTTTGAAAATTTATTATGTGAAGCAGAATTAAAAAGGCAATCTGAGTAAAAAGTCTTTACTCTTCCTCTTTCCTAAAAACATGGTCTCAGTAATCAGGCTGTTACATTCTTGGTTTGGAATTTCCTTACTGTGGTATCTGTGGAAGCTTAAAGGTGTTCTATCCTTTTTATATAATTTTTATATAATACTTGGAAATTACTAGCTTTCTACCTTATGGTTTGTTTGGGGGGATTTTGTTTTGTTTTGGTTTTTTTTGTTTGTTTGTTTTAGGTTTTTCTATTTTTTTATTTTTAAGACTGCAATTATATTAAAATATTGGAAACAAACTTGCCTTTCAGAATATTCCTAAGTACTTTTTTTTTATTAGCAATGACTACTATTGTTTTATATATTTCTTTTTATAAGTAATTCCATGTCAGTTTTAAATGTCTGTTTTAATACTGATGAAAATCAGATTAATTTAATTTTCAACACCTGCATGAAGTTGCATTGTGCCACAATGTTGTATGATACCATTCAAAGTTCACATTTCTATGGGCATGACTTTTATCAAATGTTAATTGCTCCTCAACATATTTTTTACAAGGTCTGAATCTGTCAGAATCTTGGAATATATCTGATGGCCCCCTTTTTTTTTTTTTTAAAATAAATGCACTGAAAATACTGAGAGGCTTCCAGCTGGGATTTAATGAAACACCAACTAGAGCAAGGCACATTTTTTCTGAAGAAATTAAAATTCAACTTTTGACAGTTGGAAGTGACAGGATCTGGAATCAGTGCCTCCCTGTTCATTCTGCTCTTGTAGAGCAGGTGGGGTTTTTTCCATGGCCTTACTCTCCAAGTGATTTCCACTTCTTCACACATACACCTCTAGATCCTTAGAAGAATAAGTTTGTCTGCCTCCTCTGAAAACTTGGCAGTACATATGCTTCCTATATCTTTTCAGGAGTCTCCCAGTATGCATTCTGTCTGCAAGTTGCTTCTGTGCCATGTTGCTGTTTCTCCTCATCTTGCACTCCAGAAAGCTTTTTCCGTGTGAGCATCCTCAATTGCTCTGAAGACCATCTCTCCACCCATTCAGCTCACCATTCCTAACACACAATTCTTGTGCTCATTAATTCTTAAAAAAAAATTGAATGTGCATTAGACCATGAATAATCAGAAAAAAAAACCAAAACATACTACACTTCAGAGCACATAAAACAGAGAACAAACAAACAAGTCCAAAGACTGTTCATCATCACTCCCAGAAGTTAAAGGTAACATTGTTAAAATGTAATGCAATTTGGCATAACTTTCCCTTTCTGGCAAATCTCTCATGTAGGAAGTGCAGATTTATGTGACATGACAATATTTTTTTTGGATGAGATTAAATGCAGAGGGAAACATCAAACAATACTGTTACAGGATAAATAATTAATTTATTTATTAATTATAAATAATTACTTTATAAGTATTTATAAGACATACCATCTTGCTTTGGTTTTTTGGTTGGTTGGTTGGGGTTTTTTGTTTGTTTGTTTTTCTGGCTGCTTCTCCTGAAACTAAGATGGTAAAGCCTTGGCTTCATAGGACACTGTACATATTCTGTGCAGCAAAGCTAACTTTACTGAGGTAAGTATATCCTCAATTTATTTATATATATGTTAAGAGCACTTAGAAACAGGTCATGCCTGCTGGCAGGCATGGGAAAATGTGTACAATTGCCTGAAAATTCACGTACAGACTGTCTTCTTACGTTTTATGGCCCACCATTATCTTCTCACTGCAGAGTGTCTGTGTCATAATACACTAAAACCATGCTACACCAAATATAAATACAAAAGGTAGAACATATTTTAACAATAGTTTCATTATAAAAACCTCCATGTCCTGTGAAAATATAGTTGTGATTTTAGGCCATGATGAGAGTTCAGTCCTCTCCTTCAGAAGAGAACAAGGTAACTGGAAAGACTTTCTGGTCTGTCTGCATTAAAGCTTCTTATTAATTTCTGACTTTCCATATGTCCTGCCTGTATGTTGAATGGGGTAGAACATATTTACAAGTCATTAGGCTCCCAGCCCAAGATGCATGTAGATACTGTGCATCTTGTATGTATGTATCTGTGTATGTATATGACCACAAATACATATGGTCCCCAAGACAACTTCTGCTGTTTCATTACCAAGGTTTTAGGCCTTTGCCAATTACCTTGGGTGGAAGGTGGTGTTGGAAAGGCAATGAAGATAGAGATATGCAGAGCACCTTCAGCTGCCCTATTACTTTCTCTGCCAGTTGCAGCACTGTTACTGAGCATCAGTACAGATGGGGCATATATAAGAGCAACCTACTTGTTATCTACGGGCATTGCTATGACCAATGCTAGTTAGTGTAGTTGTCGAGGAATACATCTGGTGCAGGTAGCTCGGTTTGCAAGCTGCAGTGTGAGATGTAGACAGATTGAGATCTGGGTGGGAGCCTGAGATGAAGCTGTGAACTGCCAACCCTCTGGTTATCAAAGGGCACAAAGAGTAGTGGCACCAGCCAAGTGACCAGACACTCAGAGACATAACAGGAGCTGAGGACTCAACTGGAAGACCCCAGACTTTGGAGCACATAGACTGCGAGGGTATAAAAGCCTAGGAGATCCTTTGTTGGGGGTCCCTGCTCAGGGGCACTAGTTCAAGCTGTTTCTGTGTTACTGCACAGTGAATAGATGGCTTTATGGCATGAAATAGCTGAGATTCAGCTAAGTGAAACCTAGGGTCAAACCAGGAAGGAAAGCGGGTCTGACTGCATGTGAGTGGGGTGTGTAGGGAGTCAAGTGGAACACCCCTTGGCTCACTGGACCTTTCCACTGTGAAGGGGCTTTGCTCCCAGCAGTTAAAATCTCTGGTGGTGGCAGTGTGACTGCCACAGAATTTGGGAATGGTCAGACTGGTCATGACCATCAGCTGTGTAACATAAGTGCTACTTATATGAACACTCTGATTTTCCTACTGCCATTGCAACATCAGCAAATCAAAAGATGAGACGTTTGTTAAAATAGACTGATCCAGCCAGTGAGACAAAACCCCAGGATACACTCAGAAACTGGTGACTCTCTTGTGATTAGCACTGAAGCCAAGCTTTCTTTCTAAGAGGTATCCTATGCCTATGTTCACATCCTAAGTTCTTCCTAAAATTAACATGTCCAGTGAGGTCAGAGATCCAAGATAGGAACAGGCATACTTTGCTTGTAGTTCTTAATATAAGTTACAGGAAAGCAAAGTGCCCAAACTAAGATGCAATTAGTTTTTATCGATATAGATGGTTTATTGTACACTTTTGTGAGGTTAAGTACATAAACCTTCAGATGCAGTTTCCTAATGCTTAACTCAGCTCCAAATCCAGAACACTTGTGAAATGTAATTGTATTAAATAAATTTAAAGTTCTGCTGCTGCTGCATATTGTTTGTAATATTTAGAGATATTTGCAAAAATTCATGCAGAAAAGATAAGAACTTGGAAATCTAGTCAGGCATGTGATTGCATGAGAAAAATTAATGTATAATTGGAGATTTAATTTGTGCCAAATTCTACTGTGCATTAATATTTTGTATTTCACTTTCTAGATGGCTAGCTGACTGTAATAAATTAAGTATATATGTGCACATATAAGTGAGGTCCTGAATATTAAGCTATATAGGGCTGATTAAGACCTTAGTTCATGACAGAATGGGGGTTTCCTAATTTTCAAAGACTTGAAAATATATTGCCTTTCTAGGTAAAGTGTTTATCTTGCAAGTAATTATTTTTACCCATGAACATATGAATGGTAACTGAAAAATTAACTGTGTCTCACTGCTATGGAAATTCCAAACTTCAAGATGATCCTATTCAAGTCACATAAAGAATTGCTCATAAATATTGTCAGGAGGAGAACTGAACCAGCACAGCAATATGGCTTTAAAGGAGTACCACCAATTAGGTGCATATGTTGTCTTTGTTACATCATGAACAGTAAGGTCTTTCAGAATACAAAGTTAAAAACTGTGTTCTTAAATGTACAGGTTAAAATCCACTTTAGGAAAGTAAAGATGTTCCTGATATTTTACACTGCTCTAACAGAAGCATGAAATACTGTGTAAGTCACACTGCGTAAGTGTCTGACTATGTGGTATACATACTGCAGCTGTCCACCCTTGGGGAATTCTAGCCATGGATTGTGTTTATTTCAGGGGTCAATGATAGAAAATTAGTAATTTTTAAATTTTAAACAATTCATCCTTTATCACCACAACTTTTCATTTACTCAATATAAATAATACAATGCTTACTTTAGATGAATGCTAAAATCTTGTAGGATCATGGCTTTATTTAAAGCTAGTTTACAGATATATATATATATATATATATAGCTATGTATATATATATATAGCTAGTATACAACTCTATGTTTTGGCAACAGATGAATTTGCACAATGTGTTTCAGTTTTTAACAAGGAGATAATTTTATAAAAATCGATAAAAATTTAATTTAAATGTACAAAAAGACTTATAAACTTTTTTTTTTTCTCCTAAAAGCTGTACAGTACCTTGCTGTTTTCAGGTTTTAAAAAAAATCTGAGGGTTTTGTTGTTTTCTTGTTGGTTGTTGTGGGGTTTTTTGTTTGTTTTGGTTTTTTGTTTGTTTTCTTTTTGTTTTTTTTTTGTTCTTGTGTTTTTTTCTTAATTGGAGAGAGGTGTATGGATTCAATTTTAAGGAGAGAGGCACCTTTTGGGCAAGACATAGACAAAACTTCCCAGAATGGTAGTATAAATTTACATTGAGGTATTTTATTACAAAAATCTTTGAGATACTTCATTTCTGTGGCATTGGAATAGCATCTAAAGATTAGACCATGGCAGAAGAACAGAAACACATTTATGTGCAATGTGATACTTCTGTCTATTTGTTTTACATAAAAGTTGGAGTCTTTTGGGATATTGAGTTGTTCTCATTGTTACAGGCAATATAAATATGGACTTCTCAGCATTCATTCATGGCATATTTTGTTTTAGCTTCCATGTTTTTCTGTAGATAAATTTCTGTCTCTCTGTTTTCAGTCTTGCTTAACTAGTGTTCAGAACATCATGGCTAGGCTTCGCTAATGAAGATTTTGAAAGGGCTTCACCCACGCTTGCTGCAAGCACTCTGATGGCTAAAAAGGCCAATGCGAGATAGGCAAGTCCAATTGCAAAAGGCACAGTAAAGTCTCCATTGGCACTACTGGCGAGGAATGGTTCTTCCTGCATTGCCTTTTTTCCTCAAGACTGATTCTGCGTGTGTTCTCAAAGGAAGCAGCAGCGTTATGAATGGTATGTCTCCATTTCTCCCAATTGAAGGCAAGAGTGGACCGTTCATGGTGGTCAATAGGGCCAAGGCTGAGGTATTATTTCAGGGAGTCCTTGTATCTCCTCTTCAGGGCTCCTCTCTTGCAGCAGCCAGTGGCAAGTTCACCATAGAGCACAATCTTAGGGAGACGGTGATCCTCCATCCTGGAGATGTGCCCTGCCCAGCGCAGCTGCATTTTCAGCAGCATGGCCTCAATACTGGTGATCTCTGCCTGTTCAAGGACAGACACATTTGTCCTGTAATCAGACCAGTGG
>VWZF01005260.1:100048-141938 GCA_013396755.1 Sclerurus mexicanus
GGGGTCTTCTGGGGGTCTCTGGATGAAGTAAGAAGTCTTCCTCAGGCCTGAACTTTTTACCTTTCTTGATTTGGCTGACTCCCCGGGGGTGTTGCCAGACAATTTTGGAATGAAGCTCTTACTTTCGCTTCTTATCTATTACACTAGTAATTTATGTTCTTTTAGGTACTTTTTGTGTTCTTCCTATCTGCTAGTTCTTTACTTTCTGTTCTTTTCATTGCTGTGTGTGCATTCTTTTGGGTTGAGAGCAAGATCCTCATTCTGAGTTAACCTAAACAGGAGTTAACCTTTTCGGGGCCTTGCTCTGTTTCATCTTCTTGTACAGGGTGATGATGACTGCATCACAGAAATCTGATGGTAGTTTGCCTTGTTCCCAGCAACACACAGTGAGCTCATGAAAGTTAGCATGAAGTGCTTGGCCCCCACGCTTCCAAACTTCATGTGGGATTCCATCAACCCCAGCTACCTTTCCAGTTTTTACCTGCTATATGACCTTAAGAATCTCTTCCATAGTTCAGGACAGGAGAAGCAGGATATTTTGTTGAGTTGTTGGTTGCCAAAGACAACCCAAGCTGAGTCATGGCTTCATTTGCCCAGTTTTTCCTGTGAGACTCATCATCCTTTGGGTCAGGTGGTTCCCACTGTAGAAGTTCTTACAACACAACTCAAATCAAGGGTTATTTTTGTCTAAAGTTAGATCTCCTTGAGATACAAACTGGATTTCCTCACCAAGTGCACCCAGGTTCTCTGTAATCCTCTGAATGTGTTTGTCAGAGAAAGGAGCAAGCCAGTGGGTTAGCAACCCAGTCAGTTCCATATGTGGACTATGGTGACCTATCTCCTTTCAAAGTCAATAGGTGCTTCCTTTTGGCAGGTCAGTTGGCTTTTAGTATTAACCAAGTGTTTCTGCTAAACTTGCTGAGGATACGATTGACTCAAGATTTCCAAGATGGGATAAAGCTGCTAGGTTGGAAATAATTTTCCTGTGCTCCTTTGAATCTGGAGACATATCAGATGCCAGTTTGCAGTGCTCCTAGTATTCTTTGTGACTCCTTGTTGATTGTTACCTTAATCTTGTAGAAAACCAATTCCATGAAGAAAGAGCACTTTTTTAAGTAAGGAGATAAAAGTTCTTTGTTGGTTACTAATGTAGTTCTCAAGGCTGAGGGAAATCAATGTGAACATACACAGCCATGTGACTAAGAGCACATGTTTTACTGTTGCATTACAGTCTTCTGAATCCCTCTGGTAAGGCTCAACTTTAATTTGCCATCTGTAAAACTCAAACTTCAAAACATTTGGGGGTTTCTGAAATTAAAGTTTTTGGCACTTGCCTTTTGAGAATGTTATAATTTTGTAATAGTTCTGAGGAAACATTCAGACGTTCTTTTAATCAGAGAATGTTTCCCCAGACATGAAAATAAACAATAAACTTTCATTTATGTATTTTGACCACAAAATAGAGACACTCAGTATCTTAAATCCAAGTACTGCTGTTCTACAGATGTGGGGGATTTTTTGCATACACTAAATACAAGTTGGGTTCTTCAGTTTACTAATTGCAACAAAACTCTTCCCAAGAATCTGACCCAGGTAGAATGAAGAAGTTGTTCAAGGTAGCTTTATATATTTTCCTGCAAGTCTTGAAGTAGCGGAGAAGCTACATTTTTGGATGTAACAGTTTTGGGGAACTTGAACATTCAGCTGTATTATTATGCATCAATTTTTAATTTATTGGGGAGTATGTAGAGACAGATTTCTGCCAGATTTCTGCCAACAAACTAAATCTGCTAAGTTTTGTAATTGTTCAGCAGTAACCAGTAGGTGGCACAAGTACACAAGGGAATTGTACAATTTTTTTCTTATCGGAGTTCTTTTATGTTTGATTAATTTCAAGGATTCTAATTCAAATGTAATTATTTAGCTTTTCATTTTCTTTACTATGCCATGAAACTTGCTACTATACATTTTAGGTTACAGTTTGTATTTTGCATGATAGCAGAAAGTTAGTATTTTTAAACATATAACAAACTGTCCTTGATCTTAGCAAAAGCTGTAAAAATTTTAATCCATGTGTAAATCACACGTAGGGCTGACTTGAGACTTGAGGAATAGTGAGGAGACTTTCACTCCAAGTGTTACTGTCATTTCAACTTTTGCAGAAAAATGTCTGCATGTTAAGTACATATTTTTTCTCGTCTTCCTTACCAGTTTCCCTGACAAAACTAAAGTATTTAGTTTTCTACTAAAACACAAGGAAGTGCAAAAGGAGGAATTTGGTTTATAATTTTACTTTCCATGTAACTGATCACAGCTGCAATACATTAATTATGAGGAACAGAGCCAAAGCTGTAGTGTCTTATTGCAAATATATAGTCAAGGCATATTAGCTGTCTACTGATTTAATATTTATCTGTTATTTGTATAATTATCTGTTTTTTCTCAGATTACCAAAATAAAAAAAATAATATTCTTTTAGTATTATGCAACTGATAAAGCTTTGAGAAAGAGCAAAAAAACCAAACAAAAAACAAAAAAACCAAAACCAAGAGCAACAACAAACCACAAACAAACAAAACCAGTGCCCTTTCAGATCAGCACATCTCTATGAAACAAGTGCATCATATTAACACTGCATTTACACTATCCAGGTCTATTTACTTCAGAAGCTTTTTTGCCTCAGAATATATTATTAGATCCCATTCTTCTTGTGAAGAGATATTTAGTAGCCGTATTTTGTCATTTTACATAAGGAAGTAGAGATACTCTAGCTTTAAGGAAGCCAGATATTATGAGAGAAAATAGGTCTAAGAAGCGCTATTGTGAAGGTAGCCTTTAATTCCTTCTGCAGGAACATGTTATCCTACGGATAAACTTCATGAACTCCTGTTGTAATTGCAAAGCTTCAGAGACGAGACTGTGTATGCAGTTTGTGCTGCCCCCCTTGAGCAGCAAAGGCACAAGGACTACTCAGTTTAATCGCAGCAGCAGGCTTGTAAAGCTATGTTGCTAAAACAGAACCCAATCTCAAGTATCATGTTGCTTGGCTTGTAAAAATGTGAAGACAGCTATCATACTGTTTTTAATTTACTTTCTTGGCCTGTAACTGTGACAGTTCCTGTAACACTGAGTCAGTAAGGCTTCCCTTCAGAATACCAACATGAGATACCATTGTGGTGGCAGTGGCTTCTGTTGCTGCATTTCCTTTTCCTTTCCGTTTTCCTTTTCCTTTGCAATGAAACTAATGCAATGGTGTTTTGGGTGGAGGGTTTTTTGGGGGGTTCGTTTGGTTTGGGTTTTTTGTTTTGTTTTGCAAGCAATATAGCTTTTGAGGAAACCACCTCTAGGTGATCTAAGAATCACGTTAACATATTCTAAACTTCAGCTTTGTTTCCTTGTTAGTTTTGCCATTGAATATAATAGGTTTTCTGCATAATTCATATTTGCCTTAAACTCCTAACAAATTCTCATTAAAATAAGAAAACAGAATCAGGTGATCTGTGCATTAGCAATGATAAGCCTCAGCTTCACAAAAGTGAAACCACATGATAGCATCTAATAATTTTAATTTCTTCCATGACAATTGCTAGAATGATAAAATCAGTTCATAACTTCTGTATTCAAATAATGTCAAAAATAAGGCACCTCTATATCCCGAAATGGGTTGTGGTGGGGTTTGTTTCTGTTTGCAGTTTGTTGCATTTTTGGGTTTGGTTTTGGGTTTTTTCCACTGGGTGTCTAAAATACACATATTTGAAAAAGAAGAAAAAATAGAATCTGATATGTGTAATAACATAAATCAATTATTTGGTTTAATATTAGGATGTTAAATGAGTTATTCAACATATTTTGTGTATGGAAAGACTTTATAATATGGAAAGAGTTCTTAGGATTATAAAGATCTTTAATTCAAAACTACCTTTCAAATGATGAATATTTACTTGCAGTTCTCTCTACACACAAAGATTAAAACCCCAACTAGAGAAAAGTTCAGTAAACTTAACCTGTTAATTTGATCACTTTTTAAAAAATGTATGCAAAATTGCTAAGTTATTATTTAAATATATTTTAAACTAATTTTTCATGCATGTCTTTTGATGGCTGACAAAATTTACTTGGTCTTTGCTGACACAATATGAAGGAAAAACAGATCCATTATTCATCCTTATCAGCCCTTCAGGATATAGGTAGTTGTTTGCGTTTTTTTGCAGACTCCAAGAAAGCAGTTTTACCAGTCACTAACAAATCTTTTCCCAACACAAAGATTAATTACTGCTAAATTACATCTTATGAGAACACAATAGTATTAAGTGCTAAATTTACAATTTTCTCCATCATGCAACATAATGTTCCACCTGGTAGCACAGCTCTACAAAGCTTTGGTGGTTTTCTAAAAGATCTTTCTTTGTAGCCTCCAAACTTTGTGTGTTTTTTTTATATTTGTTTTGGTTTTTAATATTAGGGCTAGAATTATTTTAAATCTTCATTTTCAGCTCTTCTGTTTGCTTGTGTTTCTAGAACACATTGCTCTCCTGGATAGTATTGTCAGAAAGAAACAATGTAGTAATAGGAAACTGCGGATTTTTTGGGGGGTCTTTTTCATGTAATCTTACAGATAGGGCCCAGATACAACTGGAATAGTAAAATATAAATATTAAGAAATGCCAACCAAGTTTTGCAGATAGCAGCATTTGACCTTAATCTAATGTGTACTCAAACTGTATGCTGCATGTAAAGAGAGGTTTTTGAAGTTGAAATGTTCAGTAACCCATAGGACAATCTGATTTACCAGCTCCATCTTTATCTGAGGAAATACCTGTTCAATAGAACATGTTTTTTAATAAGCAATTTTGTTTTTTGCTGAATTTTCTCAACTAACTTTTCAAAGCAATAAATAAAATGACTGAGTCGTCTCAATAATTGTCACATCAGTATGCTGAATAAAGTAATGTTAGTACTTTTTTTTGTTTTAATTTATGTTTTCTTTGTCACTAGACAGAAAAACTAGCTCAGGTCGGTGTTACCTCAGGATTGTTGAGTGCAGGTCTTTTCCCTTTCCTTTCCCTGGTGCCCTACAGTATGAAGTGTCCCAGGAACTGTCTGGTGACTGAAGAACCCTCCTGTGGTGCCTGAATGCTGCTGGCCAGCTATGGCAGGAATATGGTGGAAGCACCATCCTCTCCCACCAGTCATGGCTCTCACTGGCCACTCTGTTATGTCTGTTTCATTCAATACAATGACAGAGGCTTCAACCAGTTCTTATTGAACATGAGCTTAGTAAATATCCCAAGAAAAACTCACTGCATAATGTGGCAATGCCATAATAAACTTCTAAAAATATTTTCCATAAAACAGACTGAAAGGATTAAAAAACAAACAAAAAACCCAACCAAACAAAATAATTAAAAGAATATTCCAGGAGATTTCTAGATAATTTTGTGATTTTAGAGGAGGATTTTTTTTTCCTTCAAATGATGCTAAAATAATGATAAGTTTGTTTGATCAAAGCTGATTTTATAAAGCATGTGTCGTATTGATACATCTCTTCCGATCACTCATAACAGGAAATTATGACACTAATAATACACTGAGAAAAAATCACCATGTTAGGTTGAAATCCAGCCCACTAATTTTGTTCTTTCTAATTGTGAAGTGGCTGAAACTTGTATTTAGAAAAATCAGGCATTCTAGACTTTGAGTTAGCTTGTAAAGAGGGTGCTCTATAGAATAAGGAGACTTGATGGGCAGCTGCCACAGGGCGACATGAATGTGGCTACTTGGGACCAAACCGTCATCCTGATAGATTAATAGACAGGATAGACTCCTAATATTAAGAATGTTTGCAGTGAAATGCACATAAAATGAGCAAGTGTTGTTTTTTCGGTTAGCAGGTGAAGCAGAAGGATGTGCATTTATGTACTACAAAAATTGCATAATCATACACTAAAAACAAGTTTAAAAGACTGACAGTTTAACTGAAGAAAACAGAACTTGTGTTTACTCTGCAATAAATGTTACTAGTGAAGAAGTACAAGACAATGTCTTTGAAATAGCCTGAATGCATCAAGAAGGAACTTGCAGGTCACGTGCTGGAGGATACCCAGTCACCAAGGATGGTTCCTTGCAGGACAGGCATTTTGTTACCCGTAGCATAAGTTTGTCGGGTTCACACATCCCTTTGATGTGAAAATTAGGGTTGCACCTAGCTCTTAACTGGGAATAACAGCTAGGAACTTAAATGGGCTTCCCAAATAACCAAAGATTGCCTATCTACAGTAGGCCAAAATACAACCATTCCTGGCTCATGTGTTCTCTATCATTAGTGAATTATGGAGCTGCCAGTCTCTGTGCCCAAGATGCATTGCTTATGCTCCTAAGCTGTGTGAAGGTTTGATTTGACAGAAAAAAATATGTCATTGCACAGAGAAGAGAAAGGAATCAGAAACAAGGTTATTTTCTAGTTCTTTATCCTATCTCAGATCTACACTCCTGAAGATAAAAACATTAAAAGACCATCACCTCTTCCCACTATTATGGATGCAGTGAGCATTGTTAATGGATGCATCACTCAAAATCTAGAAGAAACATGGATCAGTAGTTATATTTTAAGAGAACTGCAAAGACATTCCCAGTGTCTCATTAAACACTTGAGTTTGACTTCATAGCCTGAGACAGTGCTATTACTGGCACTGATGCTAGGTTCAGTGAACTAGGAAAACACAGAGAAGAGCATGATTTGTGTTGTTTGTTCTACTGTTCCAGCTGGATTAAGCTAAATTATTCTCATCTCAGTGACTTGCTGCAGACATAAAGGACTGTGGTTCTTAGTCTGTTGAGAAACAAGAAACCTCTGCTCCAGAGTCTCAATTTTTTTTCCCCCTTATGTATAATGTGTGCTTCCAGTGTTTGGTAGTTAAGTGAATCATAAACTTTTCATGCTCTGCAGTGGGTATATTCATATGTAAAATTACTACTATGCTTGTCATGAAATTGTAATAAGACATGGCATTTATCACAGCTGTAAACTTTTTCCCAACCATCTGAGTCTCCATGTATGCCCTTGAATTGACAATAACAAGGTGATGTGCTACTGTTATACCTTTACTGTATTTTGTAATGTCACTATCTGGGAAAATTGTTTAATAGGAAAGGGTTAACATAGATTCCTGTTCCTAAATTTTCTCCAAGATTTACATGTTTTTTTATGTTAGGAATTTCATGCGAAAACATATCAAGCATAGGTGCATAGAAGATATATAAAGGTCCATAAACTCTATGGATGAAAATGTTAAATTTCAAGCAAGTAATGAGAACTCTTATAGCTCAGATTAATAAAAATATTCTATAAAATTAAAAGCAATGGTTTTGTATTGTTCAACATAGTTTCCGACTGTTTAGTTACTTCCATGTCAGTATAAATAATAATAACCTCTAATTAGGACACTTTTTTCCACTCTATTTGAAAAAAAAAAAAAAAGAAGTGAATGACAAATATAACTTTTCTGCCTTATGGAAAATTCAGATACATCAGGTGATTTTTAGTTTCACACCCCTCCTGTCCCATCCTAGTCCCCCCAAACTGGAATTCCATTATCTTTGTTTACTATTTTTCAAAATAGTCATAAAGGGGGAACATAATCTCATACAGAAGATCATCAGCAAAAAGCCCCTTATTGCCACTACATTTTTCATGTAGTTGTAGGAGAAACATAGACAAAAGGACTCTTGGGTTATATTTAGGACTATTTATTCTTTCTCTGCTACCTCTGTAACTAGGCATCACAGTTTAATGGACTTCTGCTGCCCCTTTTTCAGATCCTCCAGAGGACATTTGGGCCACTCAATGACTTCCAAAACCCATTATCTTGTTGGAATAGTTGCATAGGACTTTATCTTCACAGGTGTTTCTTAGCAATGTTATGTTTTATATACTCCAGAACAGAATAGCTTGCACAATTCCTGCAATTTTTTAAAAATTTATTAAGGAAATTAATCATAAAACCTTTTCATTTATAGTGTAGACATTTTGGGGAGTCATATGTGTATTTTCTACTGACATACCTTCCCTTCTCCCTTCTGAAGGAAGAAGAGAAGAATTGTTTTTCTCTCTTTTTAATTTTTTTTCATAAAAGTCTACATATTTATCTGCAATCTGCCAAGAATGAAGTATGGAAATATGTTGTTGATTAGTAAACTAATGTCCTTCCTATAGTTGAGGTTCTATTCCTACTGTTGAGGTTAAGAGAGTTTGCCTTTTTGAGACCAGATTTATATGTTCAGTCTGCAGAGTTCCTTCCTTGCTTATATCCACCAGCTTCTGGAAGAATCTAGGCTTCACCACAGAACTTCAGTGCATAGCATCTTCAAAGTAAGGCCTCATCAGACCCACACATGATAATGTATCTAAAAAATACATATTGCATAGGTACCTTGGACTTAGTGTTTATTTGCAGATTGCAGCATTTTTGCTTTACCTTAAATTACTACAATACTTACCTGTAAATCAGCTAGTGCCTAAATCACAAAAAAACTGAACCTCATAGTGAATTCAGTAAAGTGGATTTTGACTGGGAATGTGGGATTACAAACTATGAAATTTAGTGGTGCACTTTTTCTTTTAAGCAATGAAATTTCAAGACTGTAGAACTGCCAATTTAGTTATCAAAATGTATAATCCTTTGAGATTTTACCCTTTTTTTTATTTATAGTTTCATATTTTCAGTAGAAAATTTGGTCTCTTAAAACATAAAAATTACAGTTGTTACATATTTATGTTTGCATTTGTTTATCTGCTCTGGTTGGTGGCAGAGTAGTTTCATGTGATGATAGAAATCCTTCTTTTTTTGAGCTATTCCAACAAAGCGGTAGACTGATTTCTTAGATAATCTATAGCTCTTTTTCTGGGACATTTGAGCTTTACATACAGTATAATTTTGAAAAGTCATATATAGACTACAAATTGTTAAAACAATATAATAATAATCTTTTGTCCAGAGGTAACAGCACAATATAGTTACCAAGGAACACTGCAATCAATATACAGATAAGAACATCAGAAAGTCACCAGCTAGTTTCTGGTGAGCCTCTCCAGAAATACCTTCAGAAATAAACTTACCAGAATATTTTACTCCCTTTGAAATTCTACTTGCCAAAAGCAATCATGTAAAAATTTTAAGCTGGAATATTTATTATGGAAAGCCTTACAAAACAGAAACAAGGCCTAGCAGCCCCAGGGACACTCATGGCCAGTGAAGCTGTGCTCCATGTAATGGCAGAATAAAACATTAGCACTCTCATTAGGTTTAAAAGAATTTCTTAGAAGAGCTGCCAACATAGAGGTGAAAGAAGAGAAGCAACCTAGTTATAAGACTCAGCTGATACTTTGAACAGTGATTTCATGCTATTTTTTCAATTTTAAAGTTGAAAAGTGCAAACTGAACGTTGTTGTGCAGCTAACTGTACTGTCAGCACTGGAGTCTAATCCGAGGCCTGCGAATGGACAGACAACACACATTTTGGAACATCTAGAAAGGTTCAGGAGCACTGTTGGTCAAAAATCCTAGGCCATGATAATGTCAAATAAAGGCAGTGGCTTCTGAGAAGTAAAAATAAAATGCAGTGCACTGAAAAAAAACCTACTGCATTTGGCAGTGATTTTCAGAACAAAGCAAGCCTTTTTTATTTTAAGATTCAGAGTGAAGATAAAAATTATCTCAAATCCTGAGAAGCTGGCAAGACACAACACAAAGTTGCCATTGTACAGGCAGTCTTAGCTTCTGTTCAAAAAGCTTATTTCTCTACATGAGTAAAAACAGTATCAGGGCTCCAGATGCTTTTCTAAAACTGAGGCAGACTGTTTGCTTGTTCATTCAAACTTCTGTTGAATTGCTCTGAGGATGGTAGAGAATTGCATTGTCATCCTGTTTTGGAACGGTATTTGCTACTGTTAACGTAAAAATAAATTGTGGGGTAGATAGTATTTCAATGTACTATATAATGGCAATCTTACAAATTCAGCTTGGATCTGTTAGGTTATACCAATAAGACTATCAAAAGCATAGTAATGTCCCGTATCAAATGAGAACATATGGCTTCAGCACATCACATTTCTTTTAGCACTATCCAATCTTTACATAGCCCATGTGTTCAGTGGAAGTACTCTCAGAGTGAAAGTAGAGGCAATGTTCCTTTTTCACTTTATTCAGAACTTTAATATTTTTATCAAGTGAATCAATTAGACTTACTAAAAGGCAAGCAAAAAAAATAGTTATGATAATGTGCTAAAATTAAAAGAAAACATGTAATAAAAATCTGTTATCTAGTAGATAGAAATTACGTATGTGTGTGTGTTACGAGTCTGTGTGAGTAGGTTTTTACAGAAGGAATGGTGACAAACTAAGGAAATATCCATTTGTTTTTCCACTTAGACAAATTATCTTTCTACAGCCATTAACCAAGTAGACATATGGTATTATTTCACAGAAGAATTTATGTATAGCAAATTATTCATCAGTTCTCTGTTGTTCCTGAAACATGCATTCAGGACAAGTGTTCTGTAAGCTATTCCAAAAGCAAAAGACTTAAAGATATTTTGAGAGGCTATGATGATTTATTCTGAGAGGTTAAACTAGATATCTTTAGAAGTAATCTTAAAATTCTTCTTTTGCTTGGTGTTTTGGTGGGTGTATTTTCTTTTGGTCTGTTTTTGGGGTTGTGTTTTTTTTTTTTTTTTTGGTTTCTCTTAGTAGAATTTTAAAGGACCTTCTCATTTCTCATGAGGCATATATGTGATATGAAAGTGGATGAGAAAGACCAACACCTATCTAAGAAAATCATTGTATTTTTGATCTGGAGATAGTAGTAAACTGCTGGCTAGTATCACACTAGTTTAGTATGATCCTGGATAAACCTGTCATACTTATCCTTCAACTAAATAACATCTTTATAGTGGAGGAGGATTAACGTAGATAGACTGGAGTCCAGAAGATGGTATTCAGAAGGGCAGGTATAGATTCTATGTGTTTCAATAATTCTTTGAAAAATTTGACTGTCTAATGATACAACTAAATACTAAATACCATATTATGCTCCGGGTGTTTAAAACCACATGAATTCCTGTTTGAAAATTCAGACAAAATATAGATGTTTAAGAGACCATAAAATATTATTCAGTGTAGTGACAGAGTTCTCTGTCTTAATTCCTAGATAAGTCTTGAACAGTCAGTATTTAAGTTTTTAGTAATATTTTATAATAGTAATTTTATTATGGCTTTCTTGACTTATTTGTGCAAAGAAGCAGCTGTAGGATGGAATCAAATGTCAGAGCCAAAGGCTTATTTGATTAAACTATGGCAACAGCATTAATCTTCAAAAGGAAATCAAGGTAATAGCAGGGTCTGGATGGACTAGAAGATTGATAATTGGTTATAAAGCTTTTGACCTTTGAGCCAGTAGTTCAGATTCATGCTATGTCAGTAGAGACTAAAAATCATTATTCTCTGATAGCAGTGCAATTGCTGTGTGAAATGGGTGATTGGTTTCATTCCAATTCCTAGTGAACTGGTACTCACATTGCAAAAATAACTACTCCCATTGTCAGGGTTTAAGTCAGAAAAGGACAAGAAAACTTTTTTACTTTCTTACCTTTGGAAGTATTTTGGGAGGTGAGGAGTGGGAGAAGCTGCAGTCCACTTGCACATTGAGAGCATCAACAGCTACCATTAGGTTCTTGTTAAGGAATTAAAATCTCTGTATTCCGGCTTTCTCTGCGTGACTCATCTCATTGACCATAATAAAAGCCAACGTTTAGTGTGTGATATAACTATATACACCTTCACAAAGATGTTCCTCATTCAAAAATGGATTATTTTCACTTTTTTGGGAGGAAAAAAATGTGTGACAATAGAGGGTTTATGTTTTTTTGGGTTTTTTTAGATTTGTACTTCACAAAAAGGTGTTCATCGAGTAATTTATATGAATCTATTTGACCTTGGAGTTATACTTGACCTGTTTTGAATCAATGGATGACTCATACCTGAATTGAGTTGCCAAAGATTTATAACTGCTTCTCTGTGTAAGTTGTGTTCTTCCTCCTTAATTGGATGACCTGGTGTCAATAATTAATGCCACCTGAAACCATTGTCATTTAATCCTGTAAGAAATCATCTGGGTTGCTGGAAGTCTCAACAACCCTAGAGAGTCATATTAGAATGTTGGAGCACTAGGGACTTGGCAGTGATGGGTTAATATCTGGACTTCAGGATCTTAAAGGTCTTTTCCAACCTAAACAAATCTATGATTTGTTCTTCTCTTGCTCTTCTGAGTAAAATTTATTTGTGTTTATCATCTCCTTCACCATTGATTTCCTCTTAACTGTGAGGAATGTGGCAATGTTCCTCACACAGACACACTTCCTGATTTTTTTTTTAGCTTGGCTGTTTCTTCAATCTGTCTTCTGAGTCATCAGTGAACCTGAAGGATGTTCTGTTGCTTCAGCATGCTCATACTGCCATGTCTTTTATATGATTTATGCTTAGTTTAATAATGTATTTATTCTTGCTTATTTGACTGACCCCTTCTTTCAAATACCTTTAAATTTATAGCTTGACTACCTGCTATGTATTGTCTTTGTATGGTATTAGGTTCTTTTTCTTTCATATACATCCCCCCTTGACTCACTTGAAACTCCCACCAAGCCCCCAGAATTTAAAGTATAATTAATCCCCATCTAATTTTTCTGTATAACTAGTCCAAATAGTAGAGGTTTTTGTGTAGTGTTTAGTTCTATAGTAAACAAAACACAGGAGAGAATAAAAACATTAGACCATTTAAACTCAAGTATTGCTCATGCCATTATAAAAAAATATATTAAGAGACACTGATTCAGATTGCATTGCTCTTTCCATGGAGAGAAAACTGGTTTAGAAACCCATTGGATTTGTGTAGGGTCTTTTTGAAGCCTTTCAGATATGTCTGTAAACCACACAGTGCTAAAAGGGTGAACAAATATGATCATTTCATAGCATATACTGTTGGTTGTAGTGGGTGCAGCTCACTTAAACTGCCAGAAATGTCAGGAAACATCCTTCACCTACTGCAGGCGGAAGAAACAGGGAATATGCAGGGGTGGATGCAAGGACTTACCCTGAAGTGCTACAGTCCATGAAAGCTTTATTACTGAATTCTGCTAGAAATCTCAGAGTTCAGCAAAGTACTTAGTGCTGCTTGTGTTAATATTGATTTGTGAATGAGTAAGCATGAAAGCATTATTAGCTGTACATTGTTGCATAATTGTTTTGGAAAACATATTTACCAAATAAGCCCAGATGGAAATATTTTCTTTACAAAACTGGCTATTATGGTTTTGGAGAGAGGTTAAAAATTGCATGGCATTCTTGTTTTTCTGGCGTGTGTTTGACTGCCAAATTTCTGTAAACACAGTAAGTACAGTAAAGTATAGGGAGAAGAGAGCGTTAGAAAAGCCTTTTACTGTATGATCAAGTTCTTTCTGAATGACCTTCTTTGTGGGGTACAGGCACAAAACCCTTTTGCTCATGAAGAATAAATGTTGGTGTAATGTGAATGTCGAGGGAAAAAAAAAAAAAATGAAGTAGGCCTAGATGCCAGCTTCACAAATATGTCCAAGATGAGAATCATTACCTTCATTAGCAGTTGTGATCCATCTACCCCCGGTGGGGGCAAGAGAGCACAGACAGAAAAGCGTTATGAAATTCAGTCCACATACAAAACCAAAAGAAAGTAAGGAACCATAATTTCATGTACTCCAAGTTAGGTGACTTCCAGCTAAAGGTTTTACTGTGAAAAGTATCTGTAGATGAAACCAAATTACATTTCACCAAATATGTACATCACTTGGTACTTGCTGCAGTTTCACAGATGACAACAGCTTGAACTTTGTTTTGTAAGTGTGTTCAAAAACTTTTCTGAATGTGAATATATTCCAATGCACTCAAATAGAACTGTAGTTCTCCTGTCATTCTCAGTTTAAATGATTAATGTAGACTGTATATTACAGTTCTCATGCTGTACTTTTCCTCCAGCTAAGTAAACAGCATATTTGCAGAAAAGATTTTTCAAATTTAATCAATGCAACTGAGGAAAAAATCGATAAGGTTTACAGAACCACTCCAGTCCTCATTTGCAGTAAGAGTCATTGTGATCTCTTTCTGGTTGCCAATGTTTTCGGTAAGAGGTGCCAAGCAATAAATAACTAGGACTGTATGCTGTGTATTAAGGATACTTTTAAGGAAATAGGAACTTGCAGTGCTAACACCAAAAAGCTGGATTCTTATTTGTTTAACTTGGCATTCTGAACTTCTTTATTTATTTCTACATCAGCAGACTCAAGACTCCTGCAATGTTTGTAGTTCTGAAGGTATGCTTCAGCTGCTGTTTTGAACTGAGATCAAGTGTTATTGATTCATTAAGTTAATATTGGTGCTGTCAAATCCAATAACATAAAAAACTAACACTGAGAAAAAGCAAGTTGTTTTGGTTTGGATTTTTTTATTTTCTATAAGTGGTTTCCAGGACATGAGAAGCTTGTACAGTGTTGGGACTCTTCTCCTCTCAGAATGCTTTTTTTTTTGTTTATGAATTTGTTTTTTGTTAGGTATACTAATATTTTTTTTTAATGTGGTGGCTACAAGTAAATTCTTAAAAATAAAAGGGAATGTGGTTTGTCTGGTAAGTTTGGAGTAAAGCATGCAATTCAAATCCGGATTGCCTTAGAAAGAAAGTTAAAAAGAATACTCCTGTGGGTAGATTTGTTTCTCATGCTGCCTTCCTCCTAAATGTGGTAAATTTAAAGGGTAAGATAGATCACCATGTCCGTATGGTCTGAGTATTTGAATAGTACCAGCTATTGCAATTGGAGTAAATTGCTTCTATAGCAAATTCATTCTCAGTTAATAGAATGTCTTGAGCATAACAAATTTGTGTTTGAATGGTACTAATAATTTCAAATAATCATTGAATAAATACTCCTTTCACTGAAGTTAAAGGAAAGGCTGTGAATCCTTCCCTCCACATCCCTGCCACGCTCCCTCAAATAAGACTGTAGCTTCTGAAGGTACCAAAAGTGGTTCTGTGAACCATTAATCCAGTGAAGGGGACTGGAAGTATTGTAAAACAAGATATATGTGCAGTTTATGTTGTAGTATACTTTTAGCTTTACTTGTAGCGTTTCCTTGAAGTATGGAGATTTGGGTTAGTAACGTCAGTATAAATGGCTTATTCTGCTCTGCATGCATAATTCACCTACAACTTCTGAGTGTGTGCATTTCTAAAAGCCTTAATTTAATATAATTGTTTGGCACAGAATGGGTATTATGTGTCTCTTTAGTAACCCCTTATCTTGGATAAAAGCACTGCCTGGGGTGGGAAAGAATGCAACTAGATAGTCACCAGCTTAGCTGTTTGCCTTCCCTTGTGTTTTCTCTGCTTTTATCATTTTGTGTCTGGATGCCATCTCTCTCTTAATATCCCTACAATTTTAGGTTTGGACTCCCATGGTTTTTAATTTCCTTTCTCTCTTCCCTCCTATTCATTTTTCTTTCTGTCCATTGCCATTCAGAAATTCCAAAATGCAAACAACTGAACAAAAAATAAAAGCAACAAAGAACCCTCTAAATTTTAGTACTATTGAAGTACTAGAAAATATTTTCTGGCATTTGTTTGTTTGTTTTTTCCCCTAATCAGCAAAACAATAGATTAAGGTTCAAATGTGACTCAGAGCTGTGATAGGTACCAGTTCAGGATAGGTTGGTTGTGCAAGTTGCTTCTGTGAGTTATAGAATTGCACTTATGAGAAAAATTGCCATCCTGCCATATGTGATACTGATTTATACCATTACAGTAGTGACAAAATTGGCTGAAAAACCATTGTGAAAAGAACAAATCATTACATGTGATGTCCCGAGCTCATGTTATCACTCCTCCATCCTTTTTGAAAGAAATCTTTGTATGTTTATTTTCATGCTGTGATGAATGATAGCTGACAGAAAGGAAAGCCAGCCAAGGCAATGCATACAAATCAGAGCCATAATATGATGTTCTGCAGTAATGCCTACTGGCAGTAAAATCCCACAAGTTTTAGACAGCTATAAGGAACGTGAGCAATTTAATTCTGTTTGTTCAGTGTTTGAATGTTTGTTCAGTGGGGTCCAACAGCTTCAAGGGGTGTCATCTGTGTCCTGCTCCTCTTCTTGTCATATTTACACAACAGGCACAGAAAAAGTGCTGTGTGGTGATCTGTTAATATTCTTTTATGATAGATTGAGTTTCCTAATAACACAAATCACTGTGCTTTTGCTGTAAATTTCATTCTTATGAGAAATAACAGTTGACAATGACAACTTAAATCTTGTGTGTTTTTTACAGACTATAGTGACCCAATCAGCTGAGGATTGTGATGATTGAGGCCAGCTAAAGGCTCAACTTCATTTATATAAGGTCTTGGAATATGTTGCATCGTATTCTCAGGTAGATTTTTTAAAAAACTCTGTAGATGTCTCTGTCACCTCAAAGAGAACTGTAATAATTGGGATGAACTTATGTGAAACCTAGTGGATTCAGTTCTCACTTTTTAGCTGGTGGAATTTTTTGTTTGTTTGTTCTGTTTCTTAGCTGTTTTTTGTATATTAAACACAATGTAGTTTTAGGCCCATGAAACTGAGCTCCAGGATTCTCATTATCCTTATTGCATACCTCAACAGAAATACTTGATGCAGTCTAGAGATTGCACAGCTACCTACCAATTGGCTATTTATAGAGACCTGTGTTGTATATTACCTATTTTAGACTACTTCAATTTAGATGTAGATTGGAGAAAATAAAAGTACTTTTACAGTCTGTTCTGTACCTCTTAAAGTACAGAAACTAATTTTCTCTCTGAGCTTTGTTTTTGTGATGCTTTTTTTCTTGTAATTGCATGGTGTTATTTTTGTCAAATGGTTATTTGTCTACTTTCAAAGGCATACCTTAGCAGAACCTCTCACAGGGGGAAAAAACAATAGGCTACCTCATGTTTATTAATACACTATTGTCTACTTCAGTTGTTGTTTATGGAATGTACTATAGCCGGGTTTTACCGTATTCTTGACTTAATGCTGGGAATGACAAAAAAAACCCAAACAAACAAAACAAACAAAGTTAGTAACAAATATGAGTTTTATAACTTTGGAGCTAATTATAAATAATTTTAGATAAAAGCCTAAATGAGTTTGAAGTGCAGTCTCCCAAAGATGGCAAAGGTTGGTGAATTTTTGGGGTTATATTTTATTTTTAGTAATTTGGTCTATGAAGCATTGTACACTGGAGGAAAAAAAGCAGAGCTGACATGGAATGATTAAATGCAGTAATATGCCATGTATCAGTTTTGTTGAATACTTGCTCTGAGCAGTCATTTGTAGAATGAGAAATATTTGGATGCCTATTTTCTTCTCATGAAGTTACACAGAAAAGACAAAAGTTGTGGAGAGTTATTTCGGGCCTGTAGTTTAATTTCAGTGGAAAATAAAATCAAAGCCTGTATATGTTGTGCTTTTTAAAAAGATAATTGATAGTTTTTCTGTAGTAAGATGTTCTGCTCAAATTCCATTTTATGCATCCTTTATTTCAATGTATAATGTACTTTTATGCTGCCTAGTGTAGTTGTGTGGCTGAATACAAAGATAGGTTCTTATACATGTGGCTGCATTTTGGTAATTGCGTGGTATATCTTATGCAAATATTTAAAGATTTGAGATGTATTTTTAGGATTTTGAGATGTATTTTTAGGAACCTTCAGAAAGAAAGCTGGACATGTCAGAATCCTAGTTTTTTTGCTCAAGTTTGTCTACTGGGAAAAAATGCACTTTCAGTTATGCATCTCCTCTTACCTAACTCTGGTTTCTGAGTTGTCTAAAGGAATTAGGAAATTTGGATTATATCTCAGTGACTCTGACAAATATATGAAAAGACCTCTTATGTCAATGAGATCAGCATTTGTTATCTTGACTAGTATTGCTGGAATTGTGCCAAAAGAGCTTAGTATGTGACTATCATTTCTGCTTTTGCAAAATGGTCTTTGGATGATATATTCCCATGCACTTTGCCTTTGAAAAATTGGTTTTTTGACACCTGGATTGTAATTGAAATTGCATATTGTTTCAGGGTACTCAGGGGGGCAGTGTGAGAACTTAATGAGAGGGATAAGAGAGAGCAAGTAATATGGAATGATTTTATTAAATTTCTTTTGAAATCTGATGATATCAGCACTAAGTAGAATATCTTCTGAGAATGCCTGTGTGTGGACAAAAATGAATCTTGGCATGCTTGGCATATTACTTTTTATTGATAATGAGTTTATATTCTCACTTCATTTTTTATGAAATAAAATTTTAATCTGCAAGATTATAAAATTAGACAAATAATTAAAAACCTGTTTCAGCTTTTTATATGGGTTGGATAAGCCTATATGTGTTCCATAAGTTTGTTTTGATATACGTGCATTAAAGTCAATATGTGGAAGTCAGCATAGTAAGGAGCATTTAATAGAAAAGTATTAGAATAACAAAAAGCTATGTATTCATCCCATTCAGAACAGTTTTAAGTGCTCGAATGTTTGTTTTAGCTAATAAATTTCTGCTATGATGAGGAAAATAAGCTCTAGATTTGTGAATTTTGAAAAGTTAAGTGGATAAACCAAATATTATGTAGCTGTCTGCTCTGTCCCTCACAGCCCATTCACTCCCCTCCTTTTCACCATGGGTTTTTACTGTGGAACATGTTGGTTGATAGCGTGCATAGAGGCAGCAATCAGGGTCATCGTAGTATCACCCAGCCTGGAAAAACAAGAGTGATAAACAAGGGGACAAAAAAGCCTTTTGTTGTTGTCAAAGAAATATTACAGGAGAGATGAGGAGGTAGCTTGGTTGTGGGACAACAATCCATAATTTATTTTGCAGATGTCTCTGTAATTTAAGCAGCAGGCAGAACAACCGCACAGTTGTAGATGCTCTGGGGAAAGGATACCCAGAGCCTCGTAAATCATGGTAAGGATTAAAAGCAATGAACATTCATCTTCTTAACCTCATAAAGCGGTATTGCAAAGCCAAGGATTACAACTTGCTGTGCATGTAATCTTCATTCAGGGATAAAGGGTGTCAACTTTCTTAAAAGCTTCTCTCAGCTAACAGTAGCACCTACCTTTTGGAAGGGAAAAAAAAAGTTTTAAAACTGATCTTAAAAGAATTTCTGTTAGTAAAGGAATACTTAACATTTCTGACAAAATAAGAGAAAAAAACCCCAGATTGTTTCTTGCTGAGCCCATTGTTTCTAAGTCTTAATCTGATTTTTAATGTTAATGTTTATAAATAAGTTTTAAAGCTTTGCTAATTAGGCATAACACACACACAAAAATTTACCTTTCCCATTGTAAAATGGTGGAGTCCCAAACAACCCTTTGCATTTGCTTCAATTCACCTACTTTTTCAGTATTTTAATAAATATTTTACTTAAATGCTCATTGTGATTAAAGAATAACCTCACAATGAAAAACCATAATGTATTCAGTCTGACAAATAAGTACTGTAAAGCCTGATTTTCTCTGCTTGCTTTGGAAATGTTGCCAGTATACCTGTAAGTAAGTTCTAACTTATCCACCAATGTATTAAAAATATTTTGCTTCCATACTTAGGATGCAAGTGCAGAGGAATTGAAAATATTTGAAAGAGAAAAGAATGTATGTGATCATGAGGAGGCCCTTTCATAGCTGAGCAAATCAAGAAGATCAGGGAAGCAAGACTGACTTATTTAAAAAAAAAAAATTAAAAAAAATCTAATATGTGACTTGAAATTGTATCTATTTCTGTCAGGGAAAGAAATACAGAAAAATAATGTTCTTCACTGTTCTTTACTGTTACTTTATTGCCTGTCCCTTTGTAGTTTGACAAAACATTTCTAACTACATTGGGTAAGTGGATGAAAAGACCACAATCCTGAAAGGGCTGTGCTTTTGAAACAGCTCTTCTGTTACGAGTTGAGAGACTGCTCTTCTGGTCCTCTATTTACTGATTAAAAAACAATACATAAGATAGCTTAGTGATTAGATTTAAAATTAATGCATCTTGAATAGAAATGTGAGTCCAGAGGAGGACCACCACATTGATTAGAGGGGATGGAGAAACTCTCCTAGGAGGAGAGGCTGAGGGAACTGGATTTGTTCGGCCTGGAAAAGAGAAAGCTTTGGGATCACCTATTTGCAGCCTTCCAATACCTGAAAGGAGCCTACAAGAAAGAGAGGGACTTTTTAAAGGAGCAGGTAGTGACAGGGAAAGGGGAAATGGTTTCAAATTGAAAGAGAGTAAGTTTAGATTAGTAGGGAAAAATTCTTTACTGTGAGGGTGATGAGGCACCGGAACAGGTTGCCCAGAGAAGTTGTGGATGCCCCATCCCTAGATGTGTAGAAGGCCAGATTGTGTGGAGCTCTGAGCAACATGGTCTAGTGAGAGGTGTGGGGTTTGCAAATACATGATCTTTCAAGTACCTTCAAACATAGGCCATTCTATGATTCTGTGCTCTAAAGGTGAAAGATGGAGTTGGAACATAATTATAAACCTTGAAAATTAAAGAAAAAATAAAAAAAATAAAAATGTGTGTCACTTGAGTCTTGAAAATTCAAACCTTTGGACTGTCTATAGATAGATATTGCATTATGATGTTTATATTCAGTCATAATGTACAGAGAGTCTTTCCTAGACAGAGCTTTCTGAGTATTGATGGAAGATCACAATCACAAGAATATTAGTTTGTCAACTGCTTCAGGCCAGACCATTTGATAGCTGCTTAAACAATGCTGTAAAATTTTCAGGCCCCTGGCAAGACTTTCTGTCATCATTTCAGGATAGCTGAATCTTCTGATTATCTCATTAAGATTGCACTGAAAATGTCTTCCTGAGCAGGTTTTCTGTGGTGATTTTTCTTCAGATTCAAGTATTTTTCTTTCTCTGCATTTTTTTCTTACTGTGAATATGTGAAAGTTCATTTAATTGCTAATATTCTGAGGGGATGTTTGATTACTCTAGAAATGTAGCCAATAAAACAGATGATGCAGGAAGACAGTTTGGTTATACATCTACCATGTGAGGCAAGAATGATATCGTTGCTATGCAATTAAATACTGGCCTTAAATGCTGTTTGTACACAGACTTTTTACTTTCTATGATTTCATGTAAATTTGAAAATGAGTTCTTTATGATCAATGTTGTTTTTCATCCTCTTAAAACACAGCATACTTCATTCATGAACCCTGGAATGGATCACAGAATAAGAGTCCATGATTCATGAAAACCATTAGAATAAAACTGTGAAGAAAACAGCTGGCTACTTAGTGAACTGGTACAAACTGCTCTCTATTTAGGAATGTTAATTTGGCCTAATGGAAATGTCTTTGTAATTTTTTTTTTTAATAAAACCTTCTATAATTTGTACTATGTATGATTGACGTAGAACATGCTATTTTGAGAGAGCAGGATGACCAGGTGAATGTTGAAAATGGATAGCTGAAACACATTCTTGTAATCTCGTGCACAAACACAAGCATATTTCAGAAACAATTCTAAATTTGGAATTCTTCAGATTCTAGTGTTAACCTGAGATAATTTTAAAAGACATAAATTTTCTGAGCTTGCATCAGAAAAAAAACAACACCTGATTGAACAAATATTCGGGTTTCAAATGCTATACCTGATTAAGCTGTGAATTCCAAAAATGAAGTCTAAAACTAATTCAGGGTAATCAGGTTCTTTCGAAAATTCTGAACATGTTTTACATGATTGATATGAAAGAGTTAAATTAAGTTAGGGTTGCCTAAAATCAAAGAAAAATTCTCTGGACAATTTTAGTATAGTTAAGGTAGAGGGGAGGTCTTTCATTAAAGTGTTTTAAAGTGCACAAAATACATCAGCGCACACACACAGAATAGCTTTTACAATTATATCATACTAGCTAATTCCTCTTACTCTTCATCTACCTCAGACCTTCTGTCCTGCTTGGAGCAGATTCAAGGATTCTGGGCTTTCTGAATAGCTTCAACTAAAGTTCTATTGGAATGTGCTGGATTTTTCTTGTTCCATTACACTTTCTTCAGACTAGTTGTCTCTTACCTTGCTAAGAAGTCTCTACCTACGTAAATTCTTGATGAGGAACATAAGCAACATTTTGGAATTATGTGCAAAAGTGTTTAGCTAAAAGCTCTATCTTAAAATTTCTAAAGAAAAGTGTTAGAAGCTGCATTAAAATCTATATACTTATGAACCTTAAGGCATCACTAGAAATATGCAATATTCTTATTCACCTGAAACACATAATAGAAAATGGCAAAATGTTGTTACAATGCCACAGAATTATTTATAACATTTTACAAGGAAAATAGAATGTTTTAGAGACATTAAGTTTCTCAGGAATAAAGATTAAGTTGCAAAAAGAGAAGTTTGGTGTTTTGTTTTTGTTTTGGGTTTTTTTCTCTTTTTCCTTAGCAATGACAATTTGCATCAAAGTATTCACACTACTACTGAGTCTCGTTATTTTAAATATGTCTGAAAAGTTATGGTGTCTTTAAAGTCCAGGATGAATGAGTAGATCATAACAAAAGACCAGAACCTATTGATCTAGTTAAAAGAAGGACTTGAAAATTTAAATATATCTAAGTCTCAGCTATTTCAGAAAGTGGTTTATGGTACAGAAGAGTCATGGGTTGTTACATTTGGAAACAATTTATCCTACTATTTCACCAGTACAACACAGTGCCAAAAGAAATTAGTTTTGATGCAAAAGACTTATTAGCAATGGGGTAGCACTGGGCTGTCACAACAGTTTGTCTTCAACTTCTTACTGAGTGCCCTTATATGGTACTGTACTGTGTTATGTGTGCATCTGCTTGCATTCCACTCATTGCAACAGGCATGCCTTCAGAAACAAGGGAATTTTAAAGAACAATGAGTCTTACAGGATTAAAATATGAGACCCTTACAGTGACAAGAGCCAAAAATATCAATCTTGTTCTCTTGAGAAGGTGTTCAAAGAATCAATAGAATTCACTTAAAAAAATTCTAAACTGTTTACACATGACACATTTGGTTTACTCAGTCAAAACTGGTATAGATTCTTCTCAGTCTTAATGCCATATTTAGATGAATGGTACCAAGAATAAATTAGGAGTACATTTCACACAGTTTTTGCCTCTCCGAGCAGTCTGCCATTAATTAGAAGCTGTACTTGTGCAGTCTTGTTCATCTTTGCTATTGAAATGTTGCCCTTGTTTTCCAGGTGGCAAATGAATAATATGTCTTGATAATGCTTTGCTGTGCTTTTTGCATACACTCTGAACATGGAATTGATATTGAATCCGTAAGTCAGCCAAGATCTGTTGGAGTATTTCTTTTCATCCATCTGTGTTGGCAGCTTGTAGGTTCAGAACCAATGTGTCCATAAAGGGGTCTAGAGAGTTCTGCATTTTCTAAACAACCACTGTAGGATTTACGAGGTTGATGGGGATGTTACAAATATCCTGTTATTTAGGGTATGTGAGAGTCCATACATGTATTGAAAGGTGTTTCTAGATATGTTTTGCTTCAAAATATGTCTTAGGGAATAAGATTGGTAATGAATGTCAAGGCTGCATTTATTTATCTGATTTTTTATTTATCAGATATGGACATTAGTAGTAAGCATGTGGGAGCCTCCACAGGGCTAGGTTCTACAAACTTTCATTTGCATTGGCAAGCCTGGCACTGAACTCCTGAACTATGGTATTACTCATAGAAGTATGAGCTTTGAAAGGAATGGAGCTGAGATTTTGAATTATGATATCCTTTCAAGAATTATTAAATATGTTTCAGTGATGGGATATTACAAAAAATCAGATTGTTACAGTCCACTGGGTATATACAATATATTGCTAAAAAATTTCACGGAGGAAAAACGCGTACAAAGTGCTGTAAAACAGTCAAGTGCTTACTGTACAAAGGAATATTTGTCACCTCTAACATGAAGTAAAATCTATTAAAAATGTTACATTATATGGGGAAATTAAGCACTACAGAGACTACAACCACTTAAAACATTACCACAGAAACACAGAATCTTGTAAGTTGCTGAAGACCTGTGAGGTCATTGAGTCCAGCCTTTGACTGGATCTTGCCTACTGCAACATAGCCCTAAGTGCTCCATCCACTCGTTTCTTGAACACCTCCAGGGATGGTGACTCCACCATCTTCCTGAGCAGTCCATTCCAATGTTTAACAACCCTTTCTGTGAAGAAATTTCTCCTGACTGCTATGCATGACTCATTCCTAAAATCAAAGAGTTTTGATCAACATAGATTACAAATCAATGCCAACAGTGTAGGATTTTTCATTTTCTCTACACCTCAGGGAAATATATTTTGCCAATGTAAAATTGGGGTTTAGCTGAAGTAAAACACAGAATAAGGCATTTGAATATGAAAATCTAACCAAAGTATAGTTGAGTTGTCTTAGAAAATTTCAGACTATTTTAGATGAAAATATTTAACTATAAATGGAAATACTCAAAACGTTATTTGGTTTTTATATACATATATATATATGTATTAAGTATATATTGCAGTGTTGCAGACAAATTACTTGTAAGTAATTATTCTGTTTCTATTTTTGGCTGCCCATTTTGTGGTATCATGCTGCCATCCATATCTCAAAATATTGTTCAGTTAGCTGCTGTAGCAACCTAGCCTATTGAATTTGTTTGGAAGTGACCATGTCAAAACCCAGGAAATTTAAATTCACTAATGATGTAAATGAAAACCAAAAAATCCTTAGTTACTTTCTTACATCAGTCACTCACCTGACCAACAAAAAAATCTTTATATGTTAAGACTGTTGCTGTAAATGTTATAGATGGAATCAATATAACAGTTACATAGTTGTAATCTTAAAATATAATGTTTCTAGTGTTCTGATGAGTGGCCTAACATAACATTTTAACTTCTGAAAATTAGAAATGTAGCTAAAATATAAATGGAGTTGTAGAAATGCACAGATTATGAATAAATTGTGAAAACTTTGAGATATCTGATTTGTAAAAAATAAAAAAGCACATTCCATGAGAAAACTTTTGAATAAGTATGCTTTCAAAAGAAAAGAAAACTGAATAAATGAGAAAACTTAACCTGTCATGATACATTCCTGAATGAGGGGAGGATAACCTGTTGTCCCAAGACAAGTAGGGCAAGGACTAAGTGCTTTCTTACTTTATAGCAAGAGAGAATTGGATTACGTATAATTAAAAATCTTATTGTGGCAAAAATATCACTGAAAAAGGCTGTATAGGAGAATCATGAAGACTTCATTATTAGACACATTTAGTAACAGAAGCATCTGTCCAAAACACAGTGATTTCTGAGAGAAGAAATTGGAATATTTGAATATATTTTGTATTGTGCATGCAAGGACTGCTAAAATGATTTAAAGGTTTCCTGACCTCAGGCCCCTATTGTTTGCAGTATAACTAGGAGGTAATGTTTAAAATAAACTTCAGACACCAAGTGTGTTGGGATTTGTTCAAAGACTGACTTACCTGTTGGTTTCACTACTATTCTCTGTAAGATTTATGTCAGATCATGTTAAAATATAACAGTACATTTTCACATTTAACAGTACATGTCTTTGTGCAAAACACACAATATTCTTAGAATTTGGGCAGCTGTAATTTAAGTATTCACAGTGTATATCTTTAAATGGTCCTACTAAAATATGATGCTATTTTATTTTTGCAGATCATTAAAAGAGTGAAAAGCAGGCCATTATCATTTTTCAAAGTTTAGTTATTTGAAAAGGGTAAAGAGAGTTCATCCTCTGGGTTCCTGTGTAAAGATCAACTTTGTTGCTTTGTTACTTCATGCTACAAATTTATGTTACGCTATTAATGTTTTAAATTTTATGTTACCATGTGTGAAATTGGTAATAGTTTAGTTGAAGTATATGTATTTATAGTGACAGCACAAGGAATGGAGTCTCTTTTCATTGCTGTGCCAGATGTCCCCCCGATGCAGCATGCTCCCTTGTCTTCTGGGCTATGCTGCCTGGTACACTGAGAGCAAGGCTGCTTGAGACAAAGCCGTATCTTTTTCTTTGTGATTTGCTTGTACTTAACAACCATGTGTTATATTGAGAATTTAATGGAGAAATTTGTGTCTACCCCTTTGTGTAGACTGAGAAGTCAACTCATGACTGACTCAGGAGAAGGTGATCCTGTTCATTTCACGTGTTTTAGAATCATAGCTGTTCAGTTTCCACCATGCAGGCAGTGGAACATAACTTTGTCTGAAGCATGGGTTTCTGATGCTTCTTTTTCATGTCCTTTTGACTCTGTTTTTTTGCTGGAATGCTGACAAGCTAGAGATGAGATTTAGGGTAGACTGCTAGTCTGCCTCTGTAGAGATGAGGCTGAGGGTCCTAATTCTTGTAAGATTAAAAGCTTTTAGTAAAATGAATTATAAAGGGAATAATCTTTTTCCGATGTTGTCAAGGTTGATAATTACTCTAAAGGTTGAACCTCAATATTAGTCTGAGTAGTCTCTGAGGCAGACATGTCATTTTATGCATGGACTGACTTGTGAACCAAGTCAGGATAAACAAAGAAAAGAAATTGAATGTTAGTAGAATATGCTTTCTATACTCTGCTTTTTTTAGTATGCTATTTTGTTCCACGGTCCTGTTGAAATTTTTTTCTTTCAGTCATACTTCACAGACTCCATTGTGAACTGATTAAAAGCAATTGAAAAAAAGCTCTTTTTAATTGTAGACTATGTGAGTTACTATTTCACCCAATTGATCAGGTGACATAGGAACAATAGGAAAAAGGTAAAATTCTATTATAGTTTAGTTTGTTTTAATATTCCTTTGGATGATCATAATGTAGTTTAATGGATATGTGCCTGAAATATCTCAGATGGTTTTTCTGTGAAAATATGTTTGTACTAAGAAAAGAGCAGAATATTTCCATGCAAATGGACAGCTCCCATTTTTTACATCCATGCATCAGGATACTGCTTGTGGGATGACTCCATGTGCTTAATATCTGATGACACTAGAAAACAAATGTGTTTTGATTTGCTTGCCTATTCTTCAAAGTGTCAGTAGTTGTGTTTAAAGCTGTGCCTCTCATGAAATCTGTGTTTGATGTTTTGCCCTCACCATTGGCAGCGTTACATGAGTACAATCAGTAGGGAGAGCTTCACGGACCCTTTCTATTCTAATTGCCTGATCTAAAGGCTGTGAAGTCCTTATTAGACCAAACTAGGGAATTTCTTGTTTTCACTGAGGTGAACGTGTTCTCATCTGACACATATTGTTAGGTGTTGAGTTTGTGCCGCAAATCACAGTCAGAGGTTTTTATTGTTCACTTGATCTAAGTAGCATTTTACATTGATTTATTTCTATTAATAAAGATGGTCATGCCTCTCTAGATTTTAGTGCATACATAATATGTTATTATATAAATATATATGTTATTATAATAGGATAGTATACAATTTATGAATTTTGCAGCTAAGATAATTGATGGTGTGGTAACAAGTATGTTACACAAAACTGAAAAGATTAACAAGCCATTAAAAATGTTAGTTTGAATTGATTCTAGTTGTTATCTCACCTAGCAAGAACTTTGAAATCTGCAGTTCATTTTGCGTCCTATAACTTACGATATCAAGATGAGATGGACTTGTTGACTTTATGACTAGGCAAGTGGATTACAATGAAATATCATTATCTGAAACTTAGCTTTACCTGACAGATGCTGTTTTGCATAAGGTCTTCTATGCTGAACCAGGCTTTTGTAGTAAATGTTTCCTCATGTTGTCTGCTGTTTTTCCAGTACTGAGGGTGTATGTTTTCCTTCTGAAAGCTGACATACCTTCATCATGCTGAGCAGTGTGTGCTCACAACTGTTCCAGATATTTGAGTGAAGTGAAGAATAATCTCTCAGTGATGTTTTGGGATTTTGCTAATGGGAAGAAGTCTCTGATATTTCTCCTTGGCTCTACATCTCATTTCTAAAGGAAGGGTCAAAGAGGCAAATAGAAAAAAACTTTTTTTCCTTACTTTTAAAAGAGTAAGAGAAAGAAAAGGAATATTGAAACTCTGTAATACCTTAGGTGGAAGTACCTTGTACAAAATATCAAGTTAGAGTTCATATCTTGAGTTTGGGAGAAGAGTAAAATGTTTTTAAAATTCAGAAATAATATAAAATTTCAGGATTACAGATCAGACTGGGTGGCAAAATCCTGAGTGAATCAAAATTGTCACAGTAGAAAACTCATCTTTCTGGAGTCAGGGGCACTCCCCAAATAATGTAATGACTGATAATGAAATAAAGCAAAGATAATGAAATTGAAATATAGATTATAGAAGTATTATGTGTTACAATGACATTCAATTATCCCAGCGCATCCTTAGCTGGAAACAAGGAATGGATTACGAAGGCACACTAAGAACAGGAATAAGCTATAAAGCACCTTTTTGCGCCAGTCATTCTCTATGAGATACAAAAGACTTTTCTGTGACTGAAGCAAGGAGTGAGCTAAAAAAGGTAAACATCTAATTATGTGAAAGTGCTAATACTCTGAGGCAGTTCTATGCAAAAATCTAAATGGTAAAAGCATATATTCAATAAGCAACAGAGTAGATGCCAGCTTCATCTATTTCTGGATCCCACCTGGTGGATTGATAAGAACTTTTTTTTTTTTTTAAATAATCATGCAAGCTTGAGAAAAAGCTGTGCATACTTAAATGATCAGCCGTTGGTATGAATAAGTGCAGCAGAACTCTGTGGATGAAAATGAGATATTAAGCACATGAAAGTGAGGCTAGGAAATAGCCTGCAATAGCAATGCTTTAATGTAAACTTCAGCAAGAAAAGGACTCCATTGACAGTATCGTGTATTTTTCTCTCCAATGTATATTTCTGCTGTCCTCACTACCCATACATGTACAGATTAATTATAAGGTGCTTCAATGTATCAATTACAGATGAGTTTTTTATAAATGTTGATGTACTTCAATATAAGTTTTTAAAAATTCATTGCATTTGCTAAATTTTTTGTAGGGTCTTCAACTCTTTATGGAAAGAAATCATTTCAGTGAAAGCCTTTTAGGGAGAAGGGAATTAATTTTCATTTATTTTAATGTGGTCATAAAGCAGAGGAGTGCAGAAGGAGGTTTTGGAGGGAAGGGGACTATATAAGCTCTATGCTCTATGTTGATACTGGAAGAAATGTTTTTCACTACCAGTTTCTTTTGTTCTGAAGTTCAGTGTGGAGCATGACCTGGTTATGTGTTCTGGATTGAAATGAAAGAAGTCCCACTGTTAAATGATTAAAGACTTATAAAAATTAAGTGCACATATGCTGGAGAGAAGAAACCCTAGGGGAGTAAAAGGGGAAATATAAAAGTCTGTCTCTCCTGAAATCTGTATGTCATGTTATATAATAATAATCCTAATAAAAAATTGACAAAATGTTGGTACCATTTAGCGAAACATTTTGTGGAAGATGTGGGGTTGTTGTTAAAGGGGTGAGGTCTGCCATGTGTTTATCCCTACCTTTTATGAGAATAGATTTTTGGTTGTCAAAATCTTGTTCAAAGAAAACAATTCTGTAGCTCACTGAGCCAGCCTAGACATAAAGAGACTTCACAGAGTTGTGTAAGTCTGGAAGTAAAATTATATGCAAGTAATTAGTATTGTAAATTGAATTTTATTTGGTACAATTTGGTAAACTTGAATTTTCATTTGTGTGAAAGTATTTTCAGAACAGATATTTTAAAAGTAGGCAACTAGAACTACTTGCTATCTGCAATTACATGGACAAACTGATTTTTTTTTACTTTCTGAGATTTTTGCTAATTATTACGGAATATTAGAAAAATATAGAATAGGTGTAAATTCTTCTCCATGCTCAAGTTCTGTTATTTTATCAAATATTTTATATCGTCTACCACATAGTTCTTGGACTAGGATTTAGAACACAGACCTTGATTGCTCTAAGTGCTTTGATAGCTCTTTCATTTCTATGTTCTCTGTTAATGGCTTGTCATTCTGGTTCAGATCAGCAGAAAGAGGCATGGCCAAGACATTTTGTGATTTGATACCACACTGCGTCATTGCCAGGGGTGGGGAAAAAGGACTTTCTCACTTCCAGGAAGGAGGGGCATCCTTTTCTGGTGGAGCAAGCCTGGTGGACAGAGCAGTGGGATAATGCTGGTCCTGACAGGAAGACACAGCTTGGGTAGCATAGCCATTATCAGGTTGGGTTTCTGCACCCTATATTTTTGTGCACTTTTCTGTTATTAATTTTGTTATTAATATTCTTATCTCATTGCTGTGTCCTGTAAATCCTTCTTATCTCAACCGTTGATCTTTGTCTTTTAAGTCTCAAATTCTTTCCAGCCACCCATGGGTGGAAGAGAGAGGGAGAGGAACCCAAGTGAGCAGCATGTGATTTTGGAGTCTCAGGGGGTGGGAGGACACTAAATTGGGGAATATCATTCCTAAACCACAGCAAGACTAAATAAAGTTATTTTATTTTGTAGAATATAAAATTCAGCAACTACTGAAAGCTGATTCTTCATTACATCCTATAGCCTGGGCATGAGGCATTCTGATGGACTGAAACCTCTCAGAAAAAAAAAAAAAGTTAAATCTATTTTCACATGTATTTTGCAAACTCCATTGTTAGCATGATATACAGAAGGGGCAGCACTACTGATCGATTTTGTGAGTCTAAATGAAAATTGTCATCATTGCTATACTTGTGTGGTCTTCATTCTCTGAGTACAACTGGTCATCTTAAGGAGTCTTCAGATGAAGGCAGACACTAAGTCATCCAGAGAATTACAGGCAAGTCCATATGAGTGCAGAGGCAAGCAGGAAACGTACTTACTTATTTTGGATATTTATGAGCTTATGCTTTGATTTGAGGTAAGACTGTTTAAATTGAGAATTCTTTTTAAAAGCTTTGTTTCTCTCTCTCTCTTTTTTTTTTTTTAAACTTGTTGTTAGTTCTGTATTTCCAAAAGGGAGAAGGTAACATTATTTACATTGCTGCAGTGTGTCTATGCAGTAAAGGTTCATAGCACTGATGTTTGAAAAGGGAAATCAAAACTTTCATATGTGGCTGTCAGAAGCACCTTTATTAACTTTGTCTGTCACTTCATATGTGGTTTAGTTTAGCTTCTGCCACTGATACATCCTGTATTTTACCTTTTTCTTATTCAATTCCAAGATCATTTAGCTTACTGCTGGATTCTCAGCTGCTTATTTGTTGGCTAGTATGCTGCAATCAGTCAAATATAAATTTAAGCTGTTCTTGGAGCCCACTTGCTATCTTGGTATAGGGACACATGCATGACATGCGCAACACTTTTTTTTTTTATCTATTGTAAGTAGTTTTTATCATCTCAAAGGAAGAAGTACACATTAGATGTGTTAGGTAAAGAAGGAAAGAAAACAAAGTAGAACAGAAGCAAGGGGAGTATTAGGAGCAAACGGGGAAATGATGAAGAAGAGGGAATAAGCAGTGAAAGCCTTAGATTTATTTGGGATGCACACTAGGAGTTCACAGAGGAGGGAAGACACACCCTTGCCAAACACTTACCAAAGCACTTAGACTTTCATAATTGGAAACAGTCTATTCAAATACCCTCCATCATGAAATCACACCTTAATAAATGCTGTGAATGAGTTTAATAATCATCCTGTAGCAATATGTGACTCAAACAGGGACTTAATTATTAGTTAAGAGAATTTTTTTACCCATTAACTGATACCATGAAGTTGTAATCCCAGGAAAAAAAGCTCAAATAGATGAAGTAAAAAGACATTTTCATCTCTCCTTCCTTTATTTGTACGTGCTTGAATAAGATGGTCTTGACTCTGTGGATGGAAATAGAGATGGGTATGGGGGTTTCTTATTTGACTTCAACATCAAGTAGGGTTTTTTAAGTTTACGGTATTAGAGCTCTCTTTTGATGTAGCAAACATGAGAGGTCTCATTTGCTGGTGGGTTTTTTTGTTGGTTTGGTTTTCTGTTTTGCTTTACTCTGGTTTTTTTTTTAAAAGACTGGAGAGTGAAAGAGTTCAAATGGTAGATTAACTGGTCCTTGCATGATGACATTGACATTTTCAGTTTTCAATTGTAACATTAGTGAAAATACACCAAAGAGCAGATAAATACAGTGTATGTTTTTAGATATATTTCTGCTTCTTTTGAAATTATTAAAGCTGCTTGCTTCCTAAAACCCTGCCTTCCTCTAGAAAACACAAAACTTACTGGATTATTGTGATTTGCTGCAGTTGTGAAGTCACAGAACCTATATTGTGGTATCAGATCAGGAAACAAATATATTTAAATAACAATTGATGAACACATACACAGGATTTATACAGCAGATTAAAGATCAGACCTGATTCCACTTTCTTCTGGTCCATAAATGAGCATTAAAGAAACAATTTTTTTGCTTATATTTTTAATGATTTCACCATATTTAAACACACAGTTGTATTATTCTATTCCTATTAAATCTAGTAAAGTAGCAGATTGCTTATCTCTGTCATGGTTACTAATCTCTTTTGTTCTTTTTTTAGAAATATTTAGTTGTCATTTTATTACTACTATCTCTGGTTTATATCTATCACCAAATAATTATCTAGAAAGAAAGGGTTTCTTTCATGGTTTTGAAAGAATGTATTTTAACATGAATAAATGCTTGCTTTTCTTGTTCTCTGTTTCTACAATTTCATAGAAATTAAGTGTTTTCCACCTTGCCATTGAATTTTTTTTTTTTTTTACATGAAAAAGAATTAGGTGCAGTTCCATAAAGAATCTTCTTGGGTACCACTACAAGCCAAAAACCTAGACTAATAATCACCCAAACCAAGAATATCAACAAAAAAACCCCCAAACATTGGTGCAAGAGTGTAATTTCCAGTCCTCTAGCTTTGTGTATTCCTCTTTGCTGTGACTTTTCATATACTTATTTTGAATTTCCATAGTGCACTACAAAATATATTCAGCATTGAGTTCTTTGAACTGTGTTCAAGGAAATATTGTACTACTACAGAGAGTTATAAGCCTGTAGTTTCTTGAAAAGCCTGGGGGAAATGGGCAAAAATCGTCAAAAATTACATTATCCTCTCAAAAACCTAAAATAAAAATCTATGCGCAAATGAATTTTGATAATGATCAAAACATGGAATACAAACAGATGAATGTTTTTGTAACCTGTGCCATTGATCAGCAGAGCTGGATTAACATAGAATTCAGTTTTGTCACATAGTTGAAGAAACTGGCAGTTCTTCAGCATGAGGTAACTTGAATAGTGGAAGTTAATTTCCAATTCCAACAACAGAATTCAGATACATCCAGAGGAGATCTTTCAAACTGTGCTTATCCCTTGAGAAAACATTTTTTAATGAAAATAATGTCTACCACACCGCCTCTGGAAAACAACACAAAGGTATGTCCACGCTATGCACTTCTTGTTACAGGCCTGTAATGAAAAAGCAGAGGTTTCTCTCCTAGGGCGTTATCATTTTCTCTGTAGACCCAAGAGATACTAAGCATATAATGATCACTGATTGCAAACTCTTGATCAATTTTTTTTCCTATTAATGTCAACAAGGAATCAATTTTTTTCATATTAGATTCCATATTAGGTGCACTATGTAGTTAATAATATGGGAAAACCAAAGCCCACGTGGAGTTGAATTTGTCAAGGAATTTAGAGGGAAACAACAGATTTTACAAGTACATAAACAGCAAAAGGAACACTAGGGAAAAGATGGGCCTGCTTTTGAATGCATCTGAAAAACTACTGACAAAAAATATGTCAAAGGCAAAAATACTTGATGGTTTTTCCTCCTTAGTATTTACTGGTAAGATCAGCCTTTAGGAACTATAATAACCTAGGAATATATAAGTTCATGGAGCTTGATGCGTGGCACTCACAAGTGCTGAGGGAGCTGACTGATGTCATTTTAGGGCCACTCAGTTATCTTTGAAAGGTTATGGTGATCAGGAGAGATTCCTGTAGACAGTAAGAGAGCAAAAGTCACTCCTATCTTCAAGAAATCAAAAAATAAAGATCTGGGAACTACTACTGTTCAGCCTGACTTTAGTGCCTGGGAGGGCAATGAAGCAACTAATCCTGGAAACCATTTCTAAACATGAATGAGAAGCACGTGCTCAGAAGTAGTGAGTATTGACTTATGAATGAGAAACCACCCTGATAGTGTTCTATAATAAGATGATCGGCTTGGTAGACAAAGGGAAAGCAGTAGATGTTTTTTTACCTTGACTTTAGTAAATTCTTTGATATGCTTGCCATAAAATTAAACAGGTATGGATTAGATAAGTAGGCAGTGAGGTGGACTGAAAACTGAGTGAATGGCTGGTCCTAGAGGATGTTGATCAGTGGCACAAAGTCCAGTTTGAGTAAGTCACTAATAAACTGTCCCAGGGGTCAAGAGTGGAATAAATATAGTTTAACATCTTCATTAATGAACTAGAAGATTAAGCACAAAGTGTTTGTCTGCCAGTTTACAGACAATAAAAAGCTACGAGAAGTGGCTGATATGCCAGTCAAGTGTGTTGCTATTCTGAGTGAATTTGGTGGGGGGGAAAAATGGAAAGAGGAGAAACTCATGAAATTCAGTCATGGGAAATTCCAAGTCCCTCATTGGGAAAGAGAAGTAACCCCAGGCACCACCTGGGGATGGGCTACCAAGTACCCAGATTGAAAGCAGCTCTGCAGAGAAGAACCTTGGGATCATGGTTCATCAAGCTGACCATGAGCCAGCCCATGTGCCAATGTGGCAAAGGTCACCAACAGCTTCTCAGTCTGCATGTGGAAGAGTGTTGTTACTAGTAGGTAAAGAAAGGTGGTCTTTTTTCTCTGCTTGGCATTGATCAAACTAACTCTGGGAGTGCTGGGTCCAGTTCTGGTCCCCCCAGTACAACAGGAAAGATGTGGACTTAACTGGAATGAGTCAACTGAAGGACCACAAAGGTGTATAAGGTGTATGAGTCCACTGAAGGATCACAAAGATGTATAAGCACCTAGAGCACCTGCCATACAAGGAGAGGCTTAGAAAGCTGGTGCTGTTCAGCATGAAGCAAGAAAGGCTCAAGGGGATCTTATCAATTTGTAAAAATACCTGATAGAGGGGAATAAAGAAGAGCTCTTGTCAGTGGTACCTAATGACAGGACAAAAAGCAAACTACAAATTTAAAAATATGAAAATCCATCTGAATGCAAGAAATTCCATGATTCTGGAGAAACAACCATACAGACCTAGGAGAGGAATAGAAAATGCAGGTACTTCCTCATTATACCATTATCACTTCAATTTAATCCAAAACAAAAGTCTTCTGTAGAGTCCAGTTGTGGCATACAGTAAGAACTCAGTGACCTCTGATAAAGCGTAAGACTAAAAGTCATTGACATGAAGAAGAACCACAGTCTATGTTTCATCATTTATTACTGTAATAAACAGATGTTTTATGACAGCAATAAAAGATGGAGCCATTGCTCCATCTACACATTGACAAAAGAGGAAAAGCTGAAATATGAATAACCCTATTTACGCTTAGTAGTGTTCTTGCCACAGAAACCTGGTCAAAGTTTCAATCAGTCCTGTACATAATAAATCAACCAAGGGTTTATCCCTCTGTAGTCTTTTTAGGGTAAAGATCCTGCTGTCAGGAGCCATCTGAAATGAAGGATGGCAAGGGCAGTTCATGTGCATCCTGCTGAATTATAAGTGACACATCAGCATAGCACATGGATATCATTAAATTATTTGCCGGGCTATTCTGCTTTGTTCATCTTTGTTGCATACAAATCTAAAAACCTCAGTGTTAGTTTCATAATATGGGATTTATATTTTTCTTTGTCTTTTTTACAATGTGTACATACAGATCATAGTCAGGAAAGAGATTAGCCATTTTATATAGCAAATAACAGTCCAGAATTCCTTTATAACATTGTTCTTGCCACAGTTCTCAATGAAAATTCTAACTTGAAGCTTCCCTAAAGTAAAAAATAAGAACAAAAAATGTTTTCACTTCTAATGTTCTTTGTGCAGGATTTAGACAATTTCTAAAGGATTTGAAAATCTGATGTAACCTTCAACAAATTACAAGCAAAGAATTAAAAAATGAAAGAACTGCTATATGTGAGCTTGAGAATAAGTCAGAATTAATTATGTGAACAAATGAAAGAATTGACTAAATTTAAAGGCACAATCATATAACAAATTATGCTGAAAATTAAATTGCTCACTGAAATAGAAGCAGCTCCCTAGAGGCTGCCTATGTAGTGCAACAGTATCCTGAAATGCACCAGTGTAAAGTGTCTCTGCCTTACTCAATAGTTTTATGCATATGGAGAACCAGCTTGATTGCTTTGCTGACTGAACTTTTAGTAATTTCTGTGGCTTGTCTCTTAGCACTGAAGTGTCAACACACAACTTTGGGAAAGTAGAATGGATCATTAGCAGGATTCTTGACTAAATTCGGATTAATGTAGTGAANTATATATAAAATATATATATATATATATATATATATATATATAATGATACCACTGTCTCAGAGATTGGGGAACAGCAGAAATAGGAATGATTCATGTTCTAAAAGACAGAGTTCAGGTTTCCATAGAATAGGAGTCATCCCTTCAGCATTTTCTGAATTGTTTGCCTTTTCCAGCATAACATTTCTTCTTCTCTGGATATCACATTCTTGCTGTCCTCTTAGATCAGATAACAAAAAAAGAAAGAAATAAAGCATAAGGGCAGGCAGGAGGAAGACCTGCAGGAGAAAATTGTGCTGCTGTTATAAGGACTGTCTGATGTTATAATGAAGGATCGAAGGAGAGGGTGCCAAACTGTCTTTCAATACTTTCAGGAGATGAGATTTGGCAGAGGAGACAAGATGACAGAGCTCTTCCATCCCTATACAAATGTTCTCTTTTTCTCACGTCAAGGCTCTAGAGGAAAGAAGTTTATGAGAGATTAACTAAAAATCATCAAAAGATAATACANCAGTGGCACAAAGTCCAGTTTGAGTAAGTCACTAATAAACTGTCCCAGGGGTCAAGAGTGGAATAAATATAGTTTAACATCTTCATTAATGAACTAGAAGATTAAGCACAAAGTGTTTGTCTGCCAGTTTACAGACAATAAAAAGCTACGAGAAGTGGCTGATATGCCAGTCAAGTGTGTTGCTATTCTGAGTGAATTTGGTGGGGGGGAAAAATGGAAAGAGGAGAAACTCATGAAATTCAGTCATGGGAAATTCCAAGTCCCTCATTGGGAAAGAGAAGTAACCCCAGGCACCACCTGGGGATGGGCTACCAAGTACCCAGATTGAAAGCAGCTCTGCAGAGAAGAACCTTGGGATCATGGTTCATCAAGCTGACCATGAGCCAGCCCATGTGCCAATGTGGCAAAGGTCACCAACAGCTTCTCAGTCTGCATGTGGAAGAGTGTTGTTACTAGTAGGTAAAGAAAGGTGGTCTTTTTTCTCTGCTTGGCATTGATCAAACTAACTCTGGGAGTGCTGGGTCCAGTTCTGGTCCCCCCAGTACAACAGGAAAGATGTGGACTTAACTGGAATGAGTCAACTGAAGGACCACAAAGGTGTATAAGGTGTATGAGTCCACTGAAGGATCACAAAGATGTATAAGCACCTAGAGCACCTGCCATACAAGGAGAGGCTTAGAAAGCTGGTGCTGTTCAGCATGAAGCAAGAAAGGCTCAAGGGGATCTTATCAATTTGTAAAAATACCTGATAGAGGGGAATAAAGAAGAGCTCTTGTCAGTGGTACCTAATGACAGGACAAAAAGCAAACTACAAATTTAAAAATATGAAAATCCATCTGAATGCAAGAAATTCCATGATTCTGGAGAAACAACCATACAGACCTAGGAGAGGAATAGAAAATGCAGGTACTTCCTCATTATACCATTATCACTTCAATTTAATCCAAAACAAAAGTCTTCTGTAGAGTCCAGTTGTGGCATACAGTAAGAACTCAGTGACCTCTGATAAAGCGTAAGACTAAAAGTCATTGACATGAAGAAGAACCACAGTCTATGTTTCATCATTTATTACTGTAATAAACAGATGTTTTATGACAGCAATAAAAGATGGAGCCATTGCTCCATCTACACATTGACAAAAGAGGAAAAGCTGAAATATGAATAACCCTATTTACGCTTAGTAGTGTTCTTGCCACAGAAACCTGGTCAAAGTTTCAATCAGTCCTGTACATAATAAATCAACCAAGGGTTTATCCCTCTGTAGTCTTTTTAGGGTAAAGATCCTGCTGTCAGGAGCCATCTGAAATGAAGGATGGCAAGGGCAGTTCATGTGCATCCTGCTGAATTATAAGTGACACATCAGCATAGCACATGGATATCATTAAATTATTTGCCGGGCTATTCTGCTTTGTTCATCTTTGTTGCATACAAATCTAAAAACCTCAGTGTTAGTTTCATAATATGGGATTTATATTTTTCTTTGTCTTTTTTACAATGTGTACATACAGATCATAGTCAGGAAAGAGATTAGCCATTTTATATAGCAAATAACAGTCCAGAATTCCTTTATAACATTGTTCTTGCCACAGTTCTCAATGAAAATTCTAACTTGAAGCTTCCCTAAAGTAAAAAATAAGAACAAAAAATGTTTTCACTTCTAATGTTCTTTGTGCAGGATTTAGACAATTTCTAAAGGATTTGAAAATCTGATGTAACCTTCAACAAATTACAAGCAAAGAATTAAAAAATGAAAGAACTGCTATATGTGAGCTTGAGAATAAGTCAGAATTAATTATGTGAACAAATGAAAGAATTGACTAAATTTAAAGGCACAATCATATAACAAATTATGCTGAAAATTAAATTGCTCACTGAAATAGAAGCAGCTCCCTAGAGGCTGCCTATGTAGTGCAACAGTATCCTGAAATGCACCAGTGTAAAGTGTCTCTGCCTTACTCAATAGTTTTATGCATATGGAGAACCAGCTTGATTGCTTTGCTGACTGAACTTTTAGTAATTTCTGTGGCTTGTCTCTTAGCACTGAAGTGTCAACACACAACTTTGGGAAAGTAGAATGGATCATTAGCAGGATTCTTGACTAAATTCGGATTAATGTAGTGAAACTCGTTGTTAAAGGTCATCAGCATAGATGCCTCCGATGCCTTAACTGCTACTTTCCATGGCTCTGCTAAGCATGCCCTTTTGCCTAGTGCTTTTAAGAAATCAAAAAAATGCCAATGAAACTGGCAAATATTCCGGAATATAAAATATTATTTGTCAACTCTGTTAGAATTAGTAATATGGTCCTAATGTTATTTTGGAATAACTTTGCATTCTTACATAAGTAAAGAGACACAGAAACTTTCTGACAAAATAAGAAAAAGTAGTTAAAGAACAAATGCATCCTAAGCTGTGTTACTAAGGGGTTTTTTTTCTCCTTAATATATGTTAATATACATAAATGTGTAGTATTTATCTATATGTGTACCTGCATCTGTGTATCTTTGCTGAATAAAAATGAAAGAAGGTAGTATTTAAGACCACAAGATAGTTTTGACCTCTTAGTACAACACATAAATTGAAAACAAAACTGAAGCCTGTAATTAATGACTTTGAAGTGGTAATAAGAGTCTAACTGAAGTAAAGTCTTGTTGATTGTTGTTATAAGAAATAGATGAAGAAAAGTCAATAATAGTGAAATAATGTGTAGATGAAACCTCTAGGAAAGAAAAATGTGGTTTTGAGCTTTTGAGGGAGTATACTGTAAACAGCCACGCACAACAAAATTTGAAGCTGTTAAACAGTAGCTGAACTCTCCACTAGCACTGAGTTCCCTGATTATTTTTATATATATTATATATATATATATATAATGATACCACTGTCTCAGAGATTGGGGAACAGCAGAAATAGGAATGATTCATGTTCTAAAAGACAGAGTTCAGGTTTCCATAGAATAGGAGTCATCCCTTCAGCATTTTCTGAATTGTTTGCCTTTTCCAGCATAACATTTCTTCTTCTCTGGATATCACATTCTTGCTGTCCTCTTAGATCAGATAACAAAAAAAGAAAGAAATAAAGCATAAGGGCAGGCAGGAGGAAGACCTGCAGGAGAAAATTGTGCTGCTGTTATAAGGACTGTCTGATGTTATAATGAAGGATCGAAGGAGAGGGTGCCAAACTGTCTTTCAATACTTTCAGGAGATGAGATTTGGCAGAGGAGACAAGATGACAGAGCTCTTCCATCCCTATACAAATGTTCTCTTTTTCTCACGTCAAGGCTCTAGAGGAAAGAAGTTTATGAGAGATTAACTAAAAATCATCAAAAGATAATACAGAAAATTTTGTGATAGACAAGGATTTTAGCGTTTGGGGAATTGTTGTTTGGTTTTTAATTATTAATGAATATGGCTCAGTTGTAGCTATATCACTCATCCTGTGTTTGAAGCCTAAGAGAATTAACACAGTAAGAGATAAAAGTTTTGTTCTAAATCTTGTGTAATTGGCAAAAGGAAGCTACTGTGATCTCTAGTGTCCTTTAAAAAAATCATATAACTGAGCTACCTCTACCAGAGGTATTAATGTAGGCATTATTAGTCCAGAGTCTTCTATAGTCCTTCTGATTGGCAATTTTTCTGCCCTGGTATCTAGTTCTTCTTACCTGACATGACCAAGATGAGCTAGGCTTTAAGTCACTTTGAGGAATGAATCAGAATTTAGATTCAAAATACATGACTCGGTGGCAAGGATAAGAATTCTATGTCTGAAAATTCACAATAAGGCCTTTATGGCACTTAGGTGGGACAATTCTTTGATCTTACTCAGAAGCTGGAGTTTAGATGCATCTGATTATACCTGAGGAGGAATAAATTTATATAAGAATGGTGATGAAGGAAAGTACTGAGTCCCAATTAAAATAGTTCATTCATTTGTAATTCAATAACTTGAAATATCCAATATGGAAATAGGACTTCTTTCGTTCATAGGAAACTGCTTGGTCTTTACAATTGGTAGTGTGACCTTTATGAAAAAAAAAAAAAAAAAGTGTGATAGTGTAACTATATGTAGTGACAGAAGCCATGGTTTTGAGTCAACCACTTCATAATGGTACTTCTCTGTGGATTAAGTGTTTTGCAATTCTGAAAAGAAATTATGCTAACGCAAAAAAACAAAAACAAAAAAAACACATCAGTTTCCTTCCTGGGTCATAATCAAAGGAATCATAAACAAAAGGAACACCTAATGCAACCTGAAGCTGAGCACAGGTTTGTTATGAGTTCCTTACTATTCATGTGCAACATATAAAGAGGCAGTCATAGCAAAGATTATGTTCTCACTCAATTTTGTCTTTGATCAACATATAGTTGGTCAGCTGTAGTTGTGAAAACAAGTTATGCCCCTTAAAATGATATTGTAGTGATCATGAACTACCACATGTGAGGATTCTTTTGCCCAACACTGGATTCCATTGCAAATTTTTACCTAGGATGTTGTAGAGTGCTTTAATGTCACAGTTTGGGCATACATTGAAAATATTCACCTTTAAGTTTATGGTCTGACTGTTTCAAAAGGTTGAATGCTCAGTTTGATATTTCCCTGACTACTTAGATATACTGAATGCTAGGGAGAATGCTACATGGTATATTTGGTATCAAAAATTGTTCTGAAACTGAAAATGAAGCCATGTATTGGAAAATGAGCTTATACAAATGCAAGGTGATTGGGGTTTTTTTTGGTTTTTTTTTTTTTTTTT
>VWZF01005260.1:142004-187728 GCA_013396755.1 Sclerurus mexicanus
GGTGGTTTTTTTTTTTTTTTTTTTTTTTTTGGTTTCTTGATTTTTGGTTTGGTTTGGTTTTGGGGGTATTTTTTGGAACTGAATGAATATATAGAGCACAGCTTCTCCGAATGCTGAGTTGTACAGATCTCTTCCAGGTCAAGTACCAAACAACTTATTAAATTATTCTTGTTTTCCTGAAGCAGATTGATTTGTGGATGTCAAACCAGAAGGAATCTTTAAGGTCATATATTCTCACACATGAAGAGAATCAAGCTTGGGTTTCTGGTTTTAATTATGGATACTTTAATCCATGTAAATATTTATCAGGAAGAATAATGTCCAGAATACCCATGTGATGTTTGCCTCAGAAATTGTTTAAAAAAGTCTGAGAGTATAATTGTTTTTCTCTGTTACTAAAATCAAATTAATATCTATGCAAACAAGTTACTGGTCATCAAAAGTATTTTTAGGAAAAGTAAAGAAATTATGTAATCTTTTGACAATACATTAAAAGATACAAGCTATGTGACTTAAACAATGCTAAAAATTATTTTGAAGAGTAAATTATGTATGTCTTTGAAACATTCTATCAGAGTGTAGGCTTTTATAAAACTGAAACATTCTGGAATCTTTCATACCTGTGGTATACAAACACTGATTAGAGATATTTTTTTTATTCTTTACTGGATGCCTTCAGAAATCACATTAACTTGTTAGTTTGGGGGAACTACTAGATTCCTTGTTTTAGTTAAGGGATAAGATAATATAAAGTAATGTATCATCTTGTCTCTGAAGAAGATCAAAATCAGGTAATGAAAACCAGGCTTTCTTGTAAACCATCCTGAAATTACAGTGCACCTTCTTATGCCACTCAAAGCTACACATATTTGATGGTTCGAAAAACATAATGAATCATGACTATTGTAGTCTATAATTTTCCCTGTGTTTCTTAAACAAAAGCTAGAGTAAAGTGACAGAATACCTTTCTGTGGCTTGGACATTTATTTACTGAGACAAAATGCAATTTCCCCCACATAATCTAACTAAAACTGTATATATGTCCAACAGCCACCATGACTCATTTTTGCACTGAATTGTCTACATAATTTCTGCATAAGTCACCTTAATGTTGTTTATGCATGTTCACCTAGTCAAGTATATATATAATCATTGTCTTTATGCCTTCTAAAAATTGGAAATAGGAAGAGGAGAGCTTTTTGGAACTGTGGTCCAATAGCCACTGTTAACTAGAATATCTTTTCTGATTTCACTTGTATACTGCCTGTGCTTTGAGTTTTGTGTTCACATAGCATTTCTTGGAAAAAAAGAAAGGACTGTGTATTATACTAAAATTATGTGAGAAATACAGGTGTAACAAACATACTAAGTAAAGGTTTGGTTTTCTTGGTTGTCTTTTGTTTGTTTAAAAAAAACAACAAACAACAAAAACAACTGTCTGAAAATCATTAGAAATGTGGAGAAGGTTTTAAAAAAAAACCCACCAAACCATCAGTATTTCAGTATCACAGTCTCAATGTATTTTTGCTGTAATAAGTAATGTACTGTATTATGTTCTGATAATGTTATGGGCATCAAACTATGAGCAACCCTAATGCAAAGCTAATCCTCAAGAAAATCTCAATACAGCAAGGGCAAATAGAGCAAAGGCAACATTGTGTTTATTGTTTCAGGCTCCCATCGTAAATTTTATTGAATTACTTCTGCCTTTGGATAGTGGAGTTGCATACTGGTTGCCTGGTAACAAACCTACCTGGTGTAGAGTGAGAAAGATAACTTGCAAGGAGTTTCTCACTACTTTTTCTAAACAGCATAGACCCATTAAAAAGTGATTTTACACTATTGAGGAAAAGTCAGCAAAAGGAACTAAATTATAGGGAACACTTCAGCCTTTAGTGACAGAACTATTTTCCACTGGGGATCTTCCTCTTTCTTAGATGCAGTACCTGGAACAGATAAGAATTTAATTCTACTGCTAAGGTTGCAGTTAATAATACAAGTAATAATTACAGCAGTGAAGTTAATGATCTCATTTTGTGCAGGCCTAGACACTGTAAAATGCTGCTGACTATTACCTGGATACATCAGATACTTGGTAATAGAATTTCCTTAAGCTTGTCTCTGGTAGAAAGAAAGAGAAAATAAGCTTAGATTTTTAGTTCTAGAATGATACTTGGACTATAAAAGCAAAGTTCCATGGAAAATCATGTTTTCCCATCTATACCTGTAATTTCAGGCCAAGTATGTTCACAAATATCTGTCTCAGCCTTATTTGGGGAAAAACAATAGAATTGAGATGAGTTATGATGGTTTTTTAAAAATGCTGTCTTAATTTGATTGTCTTCATTTTAGAGCTTGTCATGTCCTAAAAAAACCTGTGTATTATCCAGGAGGGTAATTTTAGCAATATTCACACCTCTGTATTTTTTTAGTTTTTATTTTTTAGTCTGATTCTTATAATCAGGAAGTCCCAGAGGTTTCCAAGCAATGTTCAAGGATCAATGATGATTTATATAAACATATGTAATGCTACATTACTATATTATTTAGTTGTTTCTAATATTTTAAAAAAAAAAAAGGTGTTGAGATCATGAGAAATGTCTGTCTTAAAACACACCAAAACCTTTGGATTTGATTCTTTGAGGGAAAAAAAAAAGTAATTTGGAATACTGAAATTTCTATAGGGATAAACAAGACCAGAATCCTACCTAACTCAATATACTACTGCCAAAGTCAAGCTCTCAGGACTGTGAATCTGGCTTAGAAAAGCATGAGATTAAATTAAAAATGAGAAGACAGAAAATAGAATAATTAAATAGGCATTGAATTTGCATATATATATATTTTATAGGTATACATTACTAAACATTGCACAATCTCTAAAATACATTTTAGAGTTTGTTACAATCTGTCTTTAGTATTGGAAATGAAATTTGAACTTCTAAACACTTGTTTTTCCCCACTTGGTTCTTCAGAAACTGTTCCAAAAAAGGGTAACACAATTTTGTTGACATTAGAAATCAGATGTCTTTTTTAAATAATATTCTTATGGATTGTAGAAAGTAGGGAAATATATTGTGCATTTCATGAGAGAGGAAGTGAAAATAAAGAATTATCATTGTTACCTCACATATTTATGTTATGTATGGTGAAAAATTTTCTGTCCAAATCAGTTTATGCTATAGGCTCTCAGTTCAGTAAAGTAATTTTTTACAGATAAACCATCATCACCCTTGTTTAAGTCCCACTCAAATAAATATATATTCTGTCTGTTTAACTTCTCCTTCTGATGCCTGAAGAGAGGCACCAGCCATGAGGAGAAAGAGCAGAAGCAGCAGTTGAAGTGAACTGGTCAAGGGTAAACATCTGGGCAGAAGTGCAACAAAGTCCCTTATAATCTTAAAATTTTATTCTGTACTGTGATTTGAACCATGTCCCTGTTCCCTCTAAAGTGAAAGGTTGAGAAGTAGATCAGTGCCTTCACCTGCAAATAGCCAGATGAAAGAAAAAAAAAAAAAAAGAAGAGAAAAGGAAGACATTCAATCTTAAAAACTGAAGAAGAGGAATAAATATTTTTAGCAGAGCCAGGCCTATATTTCTATTGAAAGCTATTTTTTTCCTTTTTTTATTTTTCCCTCAAGAATTTTTAAATTATATTCTCCATTGTAGGTAGGAAGGCAAGCATTAGCACAATAACCATAAATGCCAGATACGTAACATTCTATGTGGTCTCAGTCCAAAATGTAATGCTTTTGTTCCTAATAGTGATTGTCTGAGACAATTGAGGTTGGGTGTGTGGGGCTCAAGGGAATTTTCCCCTTTCTCTAAAAAATCCTAAAGATGATAGTTTTTGGTGCTAGATTTGTTCAACTTTTTGAAGGATTATTATGACATATATTCCTGCTGTGCCAGGTGCAAGTCCCAGGTGCTGGCAGCAAGAGTGAGAGGTTGGTGATGTTGTGAGGAGAGGCTGATGCTGTCCTGTGCTTACACAGACAGATCCAAGACAAGGACCCATGCTGAAGCAGAGGAGACCATGAGGAGCAACAGAGAGGAACTGGTATGGACTGATAGCTGCCCCTAATTCCCCATCCTTCTGGTACACTTGAGGAGGAGGTAGAGGAGCTGGGAGTGAAGTGGTGGGAAGAAAGTGAGCCTGGGGAGAAGCTGGAGGAGAGGAAGGTATTTTAGCTTTTGCCATTGTTTCTCACCATTCAACCATGTAATATGGATAATAAATTAAATTAATTTACCCCAAATCAGGACTGCTTTGCATATGGTGATAATTGATTGGTGATCTCCATGTCTTTATCTCAATCTGTAAGCCCATTTTATTTTCTTCCACTGTCCTGTTAAAGGGAATGAGATATTGGCTGGATGGGCACCTAGTAGTTTGACAAAGTCAACCCATTACATCTTCGTAATGAAAACTAGTAACAGGAATTTTAATACCAACCTGACAAATGTTTTAAAGGCTCATTTTATAAGACCAGTTTCAGTAGTACATTGGATATACACGTTTTAAGTGATGATCCTAGATCCCCCATTTGCTGGCCAGTACCTCCTGTTGCAACCTTTAAACTAGTATGGTAAAGTAAACTGTAGTATGGTAAAGTGTGCTGTGTTTTGAAATTTAAAATAAACACAATAGAATCAAACTGTAAAATATCATAATTTTCATAACACATTCCAATCTTTTGGTTATCTCTGTGTACAAGGAGCAACAACAGAACTTGCCATTTTATGGAAACTAGAGACATTGCAGCAAAATGAGGATTCATCTGGAATGGTTGTTTCATAGATATCTACGTCTTTGGATAGTGCTTTTTATGGTGATACTGGTATTGTTGTTGAGATATGATCATGAGGGAGGTGACTGATTCTGCTGCCAAGCCACACTCCATCATATTTGAGAAGTCATGTTGGTCAGGCAAACTCCGCGGTGACTACAAAATGAGAAACATCAGTCCCATTTTTAAAAATGTGAGAAAGGAAAGTCTGGAGAACTATAAACTGATGAGCCTCACCTTTGTGCCCAGGAAGGTCGTGAGGAAGATCCATCTAGAAGATATGATAAGGCACACAAAAGACAAGGAGATGACCTGAGACAGTCAGCACAACTTCACAAAGTGCAAATTGGGCCTGATCAATCCAGTGTCCTTCCATGGTGGAACAACAATAATGTTCGACAAAGAAAGACCAATCAATGTCATCTATCTAGACTACTGTAAGGCCTTGGATGTGGTCTCACATGATATCATCTCCAAACTGGGGAGACATGAATTGGAAGGGTAGATAAGGAATTGGCTGGATAGATACAGCCAGAGAGCTGTGGTAAATGGCTCTACATCCAGGTGGAGGCCAGTGACTAGTGGTGTCCCTCAAGGCTCTCTCTTGGGACTGGTGCTCTTTGATATTATCTTCAATGACATAGACCATGAGATCGAATGCACCCGGGAAGTCTGTAGTTGGCACCAATCTGAGTGGTGCAGTTGACATACCTGAAAGACGTGGTGTAATCCAGAGGGACCTGGATAAACTTGGGAAGTGGGCCCACGAGAACCTCATGAAGTTCAACAAGGGCAAGTGCAAGGCACTCCCTGTGGTTCAGGGCATTCCCAGACATGAGCACAGTCTGTGCTGAGTGCAGACCTGTGGACAAGGATTTGAGGATGTTGGTAGATGAGAGGCTGGACATGAGCCAGCAGTGTGCATTTGCAGCCCAGAGAGCCAATTGTGTCCTGGACTGCCTCAAAAGCAGTCTGGCCAGCAGGCTGGGGGAGGTGATCCTGATCCTCTGCTCTGCTCTCTTGGGACCCTACCTGGAGTGCTGCATCCAGCTCTGACATGCTCAATACAAGAAGTACATGGACTTCTTAGAGCAAGACCACAGGAGGAAAATGAAAATGATTAGAGTGTTGGAGCCCCTCTCCTATGAAGACAGGCTGAGACAGGTGTGTTGTTCAGCATGGAGAAGGCTTTGGGAAGGTGTTATGACAGTGTTTCCAAGCCTGAGGGAGAGGGGGGATTTTATACAGGCAAATAGTGACAGGGAAAGGGGCAGTGGTTTTAAACTGAAAGAGGGCAGATTTAGACTAGATGTTAGGAANGGCTCACTGGATTGAATTCTTATCATTTTTTCATTTTAGCTCACCAGGTACTCTTTTGTTAATCTTTTGACTCCCTGAAAATTCTTGCTGTTTATGGAAGTATATCAGAAAAAAATAAATTGAAAACAGAAATAGTTTTATTCTATTTTAATGGAATTCAAGTAATATCTCACAAATACTAATATTCAAAGATATTTTGGTGAGAAAAATATCTAGAAATGATTTATCAGAAACAGTGTCACCATTGTTAGATACAAGTTAGGTAGTTATTTTTCAAGCTTACTAAATCAAAGTGAATTGTGCAAAGCAATTTAATATCTATTAATATGTAATTTTAATGTTTAAAAATCATGATTCAACAATATATTAAGGTAAAATATTGCTGTTCTTTTTTTTTAAAGAATTGCCATAATTCTGGTAGGAATTCTGGCAGTCTACTTTTACAGCAGGTGGTACTGTTACAGGATTTGTAATACAGTGGCACAAAGATACTTTTGCTTTGAAACATAGTTTGTAGACAAGGTTGAAAGTATAATCAATAAAATATCAGATACAGAGAGAAAAGGTGATTATTTGTAATTAATTTTATTGAAATCATATTAATACTATATATATGCTTAGTGTTGTGTGGGTTTTCTTTCTTTCCAATGCTAAAAATCTGTAGCACTAATAAACACCAGTGCAATGAATATCATATTTATGCTTTCTTTAGTTTGAGGAGCCCTGACATTAGAATAAAGATGCCAGACAGGAGAAATTATTGTCTGTGCATTATGTTAAAGCTTATGCACCACCTGGTGGTTTTGAGAGGTGGTTCTGTGCCCCAGGAGTTACATCTGAACAGCTGGTTCCTCAGGTCAGAGACAGTCCAGCTCTAAACAGCTACAGTAGCACTGTTGTCTATGTGTCTGGCATTGCTTGATGGAGAGGCAAGAGGATAAAATGAGCTCTGAATTCACACAGAGGTTTTAAGTGTAGTGCTTTTGCAAATAATTTGATATTTTTTTTCTCTTGGAGTTGATGTTATTTACAGAGTACGTAATTATTCACTGACCTTTCCTCCTCCTGCTTGGTCTCCTTTTCACAATTGCACATGTCCAAGATAGATTAGGTTAATAATCTCAACCAGACTTACTCCACTAGTTTCTTATCTGTGAACCATTGTGCAGAATTGTATTTTTTACCCCAAAGACTACTATTTTTTCTCATTAATTATTCTCTCTGATTTTCAATTCAGTGTCTGGTTATATATATTTCTAAGATATGCCTTCTTTTCTTTATTAATTATCTGTTAAGTGAGTAAGAGGACATGGATAACAGTGCTACCATGTAACATGATCACGCAGAGACAGCACCTTACTTTTACATGTGCTAAGCAATCAGCAAGAGGCAACATGCAATATCATCCCCAGTCAAATACTCACAGTTGTTTTCCATTCTCTAAGACTACATTGGCAATGTCTTTTTGTGCTGGTAACATCATATTATTTATTCCTCATAGGAAAGCTCATTTTTCTCCCTCTCATTATTCTCCAGCCCCACTTTCAATATTCCATGATAGAGACCTCTTATCCAATTTTCCTTCCACAACTCCAGACATTTGAAATTTTCCAAAGCCTGATTTTTTATGTTTTGTTCTTTTTTTTAACTGAAGCAAGGAATTTTTTAAAATCGTTTCACAAAAATTACTGGTTTTTTCTTCCCCAAACATAAAAATTCTGAACAAAAAATGAAAAAAATACAGGGTGAAATCTTTAATTTATCCAACTCTAGTCTGTGTGAAGATGCTGAATTAGAAGCACAAAGGTAAAGAAATGTAAAATGTGTTTGAAATAGGCCTGTATACAGATCAGAAGTTACCAGAATATATTTGCAATATTAGCTGTGTGGCAGATGCTAAAGCAAGTTACAAACTCAAAATATCCTGCACATACTCTTCAGGAAAAGATATTGAAAATTAATTCAGAGAAGTGTCGAACTCAATCAGTAATGACTCAATAATTTCNTCTAGTGAAAGACACCCATGGCAGGATGTGGAACTAGATCTTAGTCTTTAAGGTCCCTTCCAACAAAAACAATTCCATAATTCTATAATTAACAAAATGGTGATGATCTTTACCTTTAGGACACTTAAGAAATACAGTAATAATAATAGTGATGATGGCTAGCACAGCAAATTAAGGAACCTCATAAGCAGTAATTTTATGAGTGCAAAAGTTAGTAGAAAAAGTGTTTGTAGGGAAGAGTAATTTGACATTTTCATTAAAAAACTCCAGGAACCTTATANCTTTTGCTTTGAAACATAGTTTGTAGACAAGGTTGAAAGTATAATCAATAAAATATCAGATACAGAGAGAAAAGGTGATTATTTGTAATTAATTTTATTGAAATCATATTAATACTATATATATGCTTAGTGTTGTGTGGGTTTTCTTTCTTTCCAATGCTAAAAATCTGTAGCACTAATAAACACCAGTGCAATGAATATCATATTTATGCTTTCTTTAGTTTGAGGAGCCCTGACATTAGAATAAAGATGCCAGACAGGAGAAATTATTGTCTGTGCATTATGTTAAAGCTTATGCACCACCTGGTGGTTTTGAGAGGTGGTTCTGTGCCCCAGGAGTTACATCTGAACAGCTGGTTCCTCAGGTCAGAGACAGTCCAGCTCTAAACAGCTACAGTAGCACTGTTGTCTATGTGTCTGGCATTGCTTGATGGAGAGGCAAGAGGATAAAATGAGCTCTGAATTCACACAGAGGTTTTAAGTGTAGTGCTTTTGCAAATAATTTGATATTTTTTTTCTCTTGGAGTTGATGTTATTTACAGAGTACGTAATTATTCACTGACCTTTCCTCCTCCTGCTTGGTCTCCTTTTCACAATTGCACATGTCCAAGATAGATTAGGTTAATAATCTCAACCAGACTTACTCCACTAGTTTCTTATCTGTGAACCATTGTGCAGAATTGTATTTTTTACCCCAAAGACTACTATTTTTTCTCATTAATTATTCTCTCTGATTTTCAATTCAGTGTCTGGTTATATATATTTCTAAGATATGCCTTCTTTTCTTTATTAATTATCTGTTAAGTGAGTAAGAGGACATGGATAACAGTGCTACCATGTAACATGATCACGCAGAGACAGCACCTTACTTTTACATGTGCTAAGCAATCAGCAAGAGGCAACATGCAATATCATCCCCAGTCAAATACTCACAGTTGTTTTCCATTCTCTAAGACTACATTGGCAATGTCTTTTTGTGCTGGTAACATCATATTATTTATTCCTCATAGGAAAGCTCATTTTTCTCCCTCTCATTATTCTCCAGCCCCACTTTCAATATTCCATGATAGAGACCTCTTATCCAATTTTCCTTCCACAACTCCAGACATTTGAAATTTTCCAAAGCCTGATTTTTTATGTTTTGTTCTTTTTTTTAACTGAAGCAAGGAATTTTTTAAAATCGTTTCACAAAAATTACTGGTTTTTTCTTCCCCAAACATAAAAATTCTGAACAAAAAATGAAAAAAATACAGGGTGAAATCTTTAATTTATCCAACTCTAGTCTGTGTGAAGATGCTGAATTAGAAGCACAAAGGTAAAGAAATGTAAAATGTGTTTGAAATAGGCCTGTATACAGATCAGAAGTTACCAGAATATATTTGCAATATTAGCTGTGTGGCAGATGCTAAAGCAAGTTACAAACTCAAAATATCCTGCACATACTCTTCAGGAAAAGATATTGAAAATTAATTCAGAGAAGTGTCGAACTCAATCAGTAATGACTCAATAATTTCAAAGCCTTGATTTTGTTTTTATTCTCTTGTTCTGGATTCTAATGTCTTTTAAGTGCTCTTCACACAGAGACTTGTATTTCAGCTTACTCGTGCCTTGCATTCTGAATTGAAACAGTATTTCTTTCGCTTTCAGGAACAATTTTTTTCTGGAATGGAAAAAGTGAACTCAGAACTAGTTTAACTGCAAAGCATTCAGTTATTTTCTTCATATGTTTTATGCATAGTTTGCTGACTATTAAAATCTCAAGAAACATAGAAATATATGAAAGATACTCTTCTAAGTGAAATCATAAGGCCATATATTATTCTAGCAGTTTCTTTTTGGTGCCATAAACCGTTTCAAAATAAATTGTTTTATTAAATTGTTTAACTACCTTGTAATTTATTTCAAGATTGAAAGAAGATATATGATAAATTATCTGTCATGCTTGTTTTGTATATTCTATACTTTCTTAAAAAAGGTAATTTAAGTAGTCTGGGCAAGTATACATCAAATCTACTACGCTATAGTTTTTGTTGTTATTTGTTTGTTTGTTTGTTTTCAATTACAAATCAGATTTATGCTAGCAACAAACAACTTCCTCTCAGCATTTGCAATGTTATTCTGATTTTTACTTTCCTGTATGATGTCCCGGATACCACAAGTCTCAAAACATGGGAAAAAGGCAGAGGATAAATATAGAAGCAATGCGCAGATGATATAATTTTCATGAGCTGCAGTGCCTCAGTTAAGGGTCTAACAATACCATCTATTTAAGAGTGGATCTAAGCAGATAGAAAGGTAGCAGGGAAAAGAAGGAAAGTGGGTGCTTTTCCATTCCCCAAATTTTTTTGGACACCAGGAGATGTTGTTAAGTGATTTGCCTTCCTAGTAACCTTTGAATATATTCATAATATACCATTTTACATTCACAGTTGTCTTTAGCAAGGAGTGCTACAGAAGAATTACTTGCTTACTTTGAGTCTGACACCTACTACCTTTACTAAGGGTAAACAACAGTTTTTTGGTGTTTTTTCCCTCTATTCTTTTACTTCCCATTCCTATCAACAATATGCTTTTTTGTTACCAAATGTCTATATGTCTTCTGATGAAACTCTCCTAACAGCAAGCTAATCCTCCTGGTGGTAAACTAGAGTTCATTGTTTTATTTGTGGAAGCAGACTTATTATTCCCCCATGTGCACCTTTATATTAATCTATAAACTTTTTCACGTCATTTTTTCATTTCATTGTTTGGACCCCGAAGAGCCTTCAGCAATTCATTGCAGTTGTCCTTACTCTTTTTAGTAGCTTCATGACAAATCATCTTGCCTCACTGCTTGCCTCTTATCCAGATTATTGATGAGTATGTCAGACAACACAGGGGCCAGAATGAGTTCAAGCACAGGCTCTGGAGAAATTCTGTTGATGACACCCCTCCTGTCCCCCTCCTGCATTATGCAAAATAGCTCTTTACTCCTACAGCCTGAATTAATACCTTTAAATGCAGTGGCTGCTTAATTTCGTTAAAAGTCTGAGGTAAGGAACTTTATCAAAAGCCTTGTGGAAACCTAAGGAAGACACAAGAATTTGGCCACTCATCCAAATGTAATGAAAAGTCGGGTGACTCTAAAGTTTTTCAACATCAGCTTCTAAAAAAGAAGACTGCTGTCCCTTCCCAAGTACAGCATTCACCCATACGTCCACAATTCGGTTTTTATTATTTTTTTAATTCTCTTTCCTTTATCCTTTATAATACCTATTAACAACTCTGAAGTTCTTTAAATCCTTTTGAAACCCTTTTATAACACTAATACTTACATTTGCCTCCCTTCAGTCCACAGGTATCAAGTAATTTTTCTTGAGACGTTATACATTATCATTAGCATTCATTTTTTGATTTCCTTGACTTCTTGTTAAACATGAATATCATCTGATTCCAATTACGGCTATTGTGTGAGTAGTGTATGTTATTAAAAGCTAGTATTATATTCCCTTAAAAGGCCAGCATATATATGTTGCATCCATTTATCCATAGGCCAAGGAGTCAGGTCCTTTCTAGCTTATACAGCCTTGTATATGGCCTCAGGGCTAAGTTATATTCACTCAGTAAAAACAGAGAATGGTGTTTAGAAGAAGTAGCCTCTCCTGTATACACACAGACACCCAACCCTAGAGAGGAAAAAAAAAGTGATGCAGTGCTCTGCTCATTCATGTTATTGTTGTAGCTCTTTAATATATGTACTAGATACTGTCAATGACTTTTAATGACATAAAAATTGACACAATAGAAAACCAGTCTGAGGCTCTAGCCATAGCTAGGAGAGCCCATGTTGATGTGTGGGGATAAGTTCACTTTCTATGTGCTAAACCTTTCTTTGATGCAATCATTTATTGTGTTCTGGTGTAATTTTCTGCCTTCGGGTGTAATTGAAGCAGTGAACATGTTTCTTTATACACACACCCACACAGAAAGATATAGGGTTTTTTTTGTAGTTAAAGAAATAAGAAGTAGAGAATTAAGTGAAATGGTAGTATTGGATCCAACTCATTCTACATTTAAATGTAAAAAAGAAATGAAATTGCTCTATCTTAATGTAAGTGGATAGTCTTCACAGTCTCATAAAGATGAATTCATTGTTTTATTTGTACTTTGTGCAACAAAGCATGAAAAACTTTTTGATTTCCAAGTCACAATGAAAAAAGAAAAGAGAAAAAAATCTAGGTTATTCAATATTTAACTAAAGCCTTAATTTTCAGAATACAAGAATACAAAATGTCTTGGCTTTATTAATGGACATAATTGTGGGATGGGGAGAAAAAAGAAATTTTTGATGTTTTGATTTACAGTAATTGAAGACAAGTTTACAACACTGATTAGCCAACAATAAACTTCCTACTTTACTTCACTAACATCCTAGAAAATGAGTTTTCTCACCAGTCATGTTTTTTTAAAAAAATGCCCTATTTAAAAATAACAAAATTTTATAGGGTGTTGAATGATTTGTAATCACATATATTTGTTCTGAATTACAATTTTTTATTCCATTTATTTCATGAATTTAAGAACCCGTTTGTTAGGATTCACTTCAGAGGTAGCTTTTCACTCATTAAGCACAGAATGCTTAAACCTGGTAGCTCATTACAGGTGCAAAGTAGTCCATTTTGTAAAGCAAGTGGAGAGTGAATAGGTAAGTCAGTAATCCTGACGGCCATGTTTGACATGTTAATTATACAACAATTGATGTAAAACTGCTACAGGTGGCAGCTCTGAAAGAAACAGCATAGTGGGTGTATCTAGCATAAAGGCAAAATTGGAGCTGTAAATCCCCTGAAGTAATTTTTTTTTTTTCATGAGAAGCCTTTTTTCAACACAAAACAACACAACTTTTACCTTATATACCCATATATATATATGCGTATATATATGTATACACATATGTTTTGATTTTTAAAATTGAATACATGTAGTAATCCCAAAGTTAAAGAATAAGGTTGGGAGGTACAGAAATATATTTTGACTGTACCTAATCATATTCATACTCTATTAAGCACATGCATGTTTCTGAAGTTATACCAGTTGAGTATTAATTATAACTGAAGAAAGAAGATGCAGAGTGAGCTTAATAATCTTTATTACATGAATATATCATAACTTACTATCATAACAAGACTGACTAACACATCATAACAAGACTAACTAATTTTTCTAACAAAAAATAAATAAAGTTAAAAATTAAGTTCCATGGCAATCCAAAGATTGATAAATTCTTTTAAAAGCCAGCAAGAATATCAAATAACTTATAGACCTTAACCTATAATACTGAATTTTTAACTATTAATTTTTGTATTGGGAGCTGTCACTTTTCCCATATTTGTACAGTACCAAACAAAATAAAATTTGACTGGAATATCATTGTTAAGAAATAGCATTAGTGATAGATATTCTTCTTGATCAACTGAAAAATGTACCCATTTATATTCTTCTGTGCATGTAGTTGTTTGTAAACTCTATTTCAGATATACTTGTTCATTCTTTGGGAAAAAATTTTGCACAATAAAATGGCTTCTATTTCAAATCCATTTATTAGATTAAAAGGAGAAAATGTGTACCATAATAATTTATGATTTTCTATGTTTGTTCAGAAAAACAAAAAGGATTTTTTTTGCTAACAATTTTCTCAAGTAAAATTCTTAAATATGCATAGGTATTTTTCAAAGAAATTGAATAGATAATCAAGACCAAATATAGTGCTTTGGACTTGCCAAAATCCTAAGGAAAACTAAATTTAGACAGGACTAGCAGAAAAAATAGTGGTCCAGATTCAGAAATGGTGTCCTTTATATCAAAATTTAGGGCCTATCTGTAGCTACTAAAAATCTAGCGTAGAGTTTTATACATAAAGAAAAAATGAGAGAAAAAAATTGTCTTGCACTTTGCAGCTGCTCAAAAGAGACAAAAATATCTCACCACTCATATTTTGGTCTGAAACATTCTCCTGTATGTTGAAGTATGTTAAACAGCTGATTAATTGTCTCTCTTTTTTGTCTCTCTTTTCCAAAACAAGTTTTATGTCCCTAAATGCTAGATTATCTTTAAAGCCATGAGTATTTTACATGCACAAGAGGATAGAAAATAAAATGTCTTTTTAAGTTGTCCAGGTACCTCTTTTTCCTTTTGAAATGTTTTCTTTTCTCCTCCACCATCTATCAGGACACTCAAAAAACAAACTGGATTTTAGGATTAAAGGGAAACGAAGGGTCAGAAATAATGCTGTGTGCATAATCTGACTACTTATATAGCACAAGCTGTGTAAACAAGTCAGCAAATTTGAAGTCTTTGAAGAAAGAACTCAACAAACACTGCCTGAATATAGACTGTATCTACCAAGACAACTCAATTATAAAAAACATTGTATGTCCAGTGAACACATAAGAACAAAAATGAAAATGAAATTCACTGTTCTCTGGATAGGTTGGCTTGTTTATGAGCAGGATGGTTTAGGAGCTCATGGTGAGACTATTGTTGAAGATAAAACACCAACCTGGGATTCAGTCAGGTAAGTCTTTCCAGCAAGACACACCAATGCTAATGATAGCATGAAAGACAGCAAATTGATAGAAAGCACCATTCCCAAACTGGCAGGAAAAGGCAGTTTCACTCCTCAAACCCAGGAGACAAGTGTGGGGACACCATGAGGTAGAAAACCTGGCAGGCATGCAAGGAGGAGGTGAAGGCGGCAACAGTGAATTAATTGAAAGACAACACTCATCAAAGCAACACTTTGAAAGGAACATGGAGACATTTAGCTCAGAAAGAGTATCATAGTACAGAAATTAAACACAGTCTGGAGAATTATTTGGGAGTGCTGTTTAGTAGCTACAGTTTAAGTTTAGTGCTTTCACAATACAATTACTGATAAGCTAGACTCTCTGCCAAATCAGCGTGTGACAAATATGTCATTAGAGGTTTCAAACAACCCAATCACTTTGTTCCTAGAAAAAAGATGATTCATCTTCAAATGGTTGACATTCTTGTTTAGTTATTATAAGAGTGGCAAAACCCCATGAGCTACAGCCCTTTTAAATGCAAAAGACAAATTAGTTTGTTTCTTTATAAAAAAATAAATGTGATTGATCTTTTTCTTCTTCTCAGCAATGTATCACATTTGTTTCCTTTATTTTATTAATTTCTGCTTTATTTTATTAATTTCTCTTAAATCAGTGGGTTTTTTTCTTTTGTTCCCACAAAATATAGCAAGTGGTTATTTTTCATGATCCGTGCTATCACTCCATAATTCATTTCTAGCTGTGTTTTCAGTTAGTGAGTTGTTGGTTTATTTTCTGTTTAAAATTCAAAGGAGACTGAGGCCTAACAAAAATTTTGGTACTCAATCACTGGTTTATATATTCAGGCTGTCTTTTTTTAAAGATAAATTCCTCGGGCACTCTATTCTGTATAACTCATCTACCAGGTTTTCAGCTATTCTACATGCTGTGTAACATGAGTTTTTTCCATAGGACAAACATGTTTTCCCCTTTGCAGTTTCATAGCAGTTCTGTAGCAGTTTTTGCAATATCTGCCATGGAAAAAGTAAGTGTACTTACATAGTTCTAGCAGGTTGGTTTGGGGTTTGGGTGTGGTGGTTTGTTTTTTTCTTTTTTTTTTTTTTTAAGTTGGTTGAAATTTGGTTGTTTGTGTTAGGGTTTTGGGGGCTGTTTGTTTGTTTGTGATCTATGACAGAAATTAGGAAATCTTTAATCTTTTTCTGCATATACCACAGCAAATCATCTGAAAACTACAGCCTAAGACCTGTCTAATTCATCCTTTAAAAGGTACTATACGCAACAGAATGTCAGAGTTCACACTGATGTGAAAGGCTGATCTGCCTGTACCATATATAATTTTATTTCCAAGTTGGTTAAAGGTAAACTTGTCTTATTTCTAGTTGTACCTCTACTGGTTTCTTCATATTTTCTGTTTTTCTTCAAGTCTTCCCAGAAGTTTCCCAAGAAATCTGCATAATAAACATTTTTAAATCTCTGATGTGTAATGAAAGAACTCATCATTTAAAAAGAAAATTCTTTCAGTAACCTTTTTTTTTTCCATAGATGTTGCCAATAATTAACACAAATCAAAACCAAAATTAACAAAGCTAAAATACCAGTATATTATCACATGTGAACTAACCTTTAAATAACTCCTAAAACAACTCCTGTGCTAGTAAATGAATGAGGGCTAAGTTGTCCAATAGGGAGTATTTTGAAGTGCTATTATGTTATAAATTACACTGGTGAACCTATTTACCATGAGAGAAAGGATTTTCAGAGTACAGACTGGAACAGGAAAGCAGTTGTGAGCTATGTACTGGCATAATGCATTGTAAAATGGGAAGAAGTTATAGCAACCACAAAAGGAAATAATACTAATAAAAAGAGATAATTAGTGTGAAATACCTATTTAGGGTACACTTCTGCACAATTTTCAGTCTTTAAAATGTGTCACCTTAAGGAACATGATACAACTTTTAAGAAAGGACTTGCCAATTTTTTACTGACTAGAATAGTGAAAAGATAGAGACTGCAAGTAAAGCTGAAATAATAAACAAAATATCACTATCATCAGCAAAATAATTTAGGAAAACCATTTTTGTCAAGTTTTGGCAGATGTGAACAAAAAAGACTGGAAAAAATCCCTCACAAATGCATAATCTCCTATCAGCAAAATTAGGAAATAGCAATGAGTTAGTCACATCTGTTGTTCTTTAGCGTTATATTTAAGAAAAGAAATGCAACCAAACAAATGAAGATGAAAAGATTTTAACATCATGATTTCAAAGCAGAGCTCACGATCTGCAAAAGTTTTATTTCTGAGATCTAGAAGTGTGGAGATGACAGTACTTAAATTGGAAATGGTCTGAGAAATAGAGTTAGACTACACCATAAAAAAGGGGTTATTTTGTTTCTCCTAGAGGCAACAGCAAAAAGAGTGTTAAGATAAGTAAACCCAGCATTGTTCTCCCATTTTTGTTTGCCTTCCAGTAGTATACCCATTACTGAAATTTACTGTCAATTCTCGAGACAGATAGTGATGGAGTAGCATAAGCAAATATCACAGTGATACAGGTGAAGATAGGTCAAGGGCTTTCTGCCCAAATAAATGTTCCATTATTTTTACATCCAAGTCTTTAAAATAGTTACGTTAAACAGATAGGTAATCTTAGTCAAAGTCAATATGAAAAAAAATTACCATTTATGCAATAGAGCTGCATTACAATGCTGCATGGTCTACTGTCCTGCAGACAACTGTTTGCCCTTTCAAACAAAAGACTCATTTACTTTTTCCATTTCCTCAGTAAGTTGTATTTTTTTGGCTGGGTTTCTTTTGTTATTTTTGTTTGTTTGCTTGTTTGTTTTATTTGACCTGTTTGTTTGTTTGTTTGCTTGTTTTAATATTTAAAGGGAAATCACTTAGGAAGAAATATCTATGTGGAGTACTCTATTTCTAAATTAAAAATATTGCATTGTTTCTTCACGGTTTATATGGTCAAAGACTCATTCCAGGCCTTTACAAATCTGACTAGAAAAATGCCTGATCTTTCAAAATTTGCTGTTGAATTAGTGAACAGCCAACTGGTGTTCATGTTAGTGTTGTTCATATTATGAACATGCTAGTAAAGCCCATCCTACTGTCATCACTGTGTGGCAAGACATCAAGCAATGCAACAGATCGCATCAGAAGCCAATCCTGATCATCAGAGAAGAAAGTCAAACACAATCATTACTTTTTTGAAAAAGAAGTAGTTGCATTTAAAGATGCTGTTTCATATTCTATACAATTGTGTGCTTTGATGGAAGTAACTGCGTATCTGTCATTGCCAACCTGAGGAGTTTCACAAAATGATAATACATTTAAAATTTCAAATCCTTTCTGGTTAGGAATGTTTTGTTTAGGCATATGTTACATGCTTGACAGACACACTAGAGAGTATTTAATATCAACCATTTCATAAATGATCCATTAGGGTCAGATTTCATGATGACTCCTGGGAGAAGTATGCATTTATATCTTTGCTATTTACTCACTCAGCTTTCTATCCTGTTGGGAATCAAGAGCTGTAAATTCTCCAGACAGCTATTTGTAGTCAATGAGAACCTGACTTGACTGTGATAGGATGTTGGCTGCTGTGCTCTCCAACCTACATACTGCAGAAGGCCCCCACTCTCTCAGAATGTCTCATAAAGTTAGTTGTGGGCTAACTTTTGGGGAGAAAAGGCAGAACTGTACTAAACCATGTTTATCATTGCTTTGACATCAGACCCTTCCTAAAATTTCTATGTTTGTATGTAAATAGCTTTTTGCCTCTTCCCAACTACCTTATGTCCCATACCACAGACATCTTTCGTCATCTTTATTGATAATTTGCTTGCTTCAGAGTGATATTTTTGCTAATGACGAATTAAATCGCATCATCTTCCAAACAATTCTGAGCTGCAAAAAAGTTCATACTGAGAGACAGATTTGAAGTGTGACATTTGGGGTTATTTCTTGAAGGGCCTGGCATTTTCTGCAGGACAAGCTGCTCTTTAGAGCCTAGGTGATAAACGTGATATGAATCAATGAAAGAAAAAATAAGAGAGATGTGTAATCACAGAAATTGCAGGGTAATGATACAATCCAAAGTATTCTAGAACAGAAAAATATTAAGTATTAAAATTAAGACTACATTCTGTGACAGAAACAATCCAGTATATTATCAGATGCATAACCGTGTAAGTAAATATAATATTTTCAACTAAGTCACAAATAATTAGTAGGAAAGAAGCAAGAATAAACTTGTTAACACTTTTCAGATGTTTGGGAAGAAATCAATCAAATCGAGATCAAAGCCATTTGCTGATGGCAAAAGGGACTGAAATTACCTATGTCAAAATAAGGATATCTTTAGCTCCAGTTATCCCATTTTGGTTTGTACTTACTTATTCTTACTAACTTTTCACCTAGTTTAAAGGAACTTCTTTTTATTTTAAGTAATACTTGTGCCAAACCATGCACTTGTAGATCAAAATATCTCTGACTTTCTCATTAGAGAAATTAAGATGAGTTTTCTTATTATTTCACTATGTAGCAAGTTTCCCGTACCTGGGATCATCCCTATGGGCCTCTCTTGGGCAATTTTTAGTGCTTCAAGACCTTCTAAGGTGCAGCTGCGTAACTTGCCATACTGTTGTATAAGTGATCTTGGAAATAGCTTTACAGAGGTCAAATTTTAGAAGATCTTCCCTTTACTCAGGCACACCTGGGACAAGTTGGGTTTTCAATTGCTTCATGCCATATGCAAGAATAATCTGGTTATCCTCTCTTAAATCTTTCCCAGATAGTTTAGCGCACTCTCTCTTTTTCTCCACTGGTTTGATGTGTATTCTTGATATATACATATGGGATATAGCAAGTGATATAACCTATATGTTTCTCAAGTGCACCTAGTTTACCAAACTGTTTCTTTGTAAAATGGCATCTACTTAGAATTAACACCCCAATGACTTCATGTCATCTGCAATTACAAAAAAAATCTTTTTTTCCAGGTAGCTCAAGTAAATATGCATAAATATGTGCAGAATATTGATTTTTATTCCCCCTTCAGGACCATATTAAAATATTTCAACTGAATTATCCCCCTTTGAAAATACATTTTGAGGTCTATCATTGAGAATATATCAATTTCATCATAGGTTGAAATAGTACAGAGGACATAAACACTGCCAGTGACATTATTTTTGTTTTGATATCTAACACAAATGGCTCTAGATACTGCAGGGAAGCTAAAAAGAGGAAAAATCACTTTATATTTTCCTGTCCATTAAAAAATGAAGACATCAGCAATCTACATATCCTCCAAGCAGGAAATCTAAGAGACAAAGATGTCAAAGACAGACTGCTGTTGCTTTTATCAGAATTGCTCTATTATTCATATGAATTATTCCTTAACAATTAAAATAATTTAAGTACTCCTGCCTTTTTCCATCAGGGAATTGAGCTATCAAGTTTCTTTATTTTTAAGACAAAATAATTATTGATGAAGATCAGCAAAGAAACTTGGATAGATTATTATTGATCCAGATATATAGGTCAGCTGATGTGGATGTTATTTTCAGACTAGAGCTATGACTATGTTTTAAAGGTCTTATAGACAGCATTAGAATGCAAGTTTCTAGCCTGGTGTGGACTCAGCCTCAGCAATTTCATTGATCGCTGGTTGTCATTTAAAATGCAGTTCTAAGAGAAAAAAGTAATGATTTCTTTTGTCCTTACAAAGACTTGTAAGGCCAGAAAATAAAAAAAATCTCTGATCAGTTTATGCCATTTTTAGATGTATATATTTTGCTGCTCTCCTCCAGACCTAGAATTGTAAGACTGTTTTGCTTTGCTGCACCTTTATCAGTTGATATATGCAGGTCAAACTGCATATATAATAATCAAATAATAATAATATATAATCAAAAATAATCATGTTAATTATTGATCTCCATGACCACATTCCATTACCTATCTAAGCCTAAAATAGATTATAAAACTGAGTAATGTCAAAAGGGTTTTTGACTACATGATCCAAAAACTGTGCTACACAGTGAGAAAGAATATAACAATTCTATTAATTACTTACTAAGAGGCAAACAAGTGTACAACTGAATGTATTTACAGCAGATCAGAAAGCTATATTATTTACCAGGGTGTCTAATGAACCATAGTTGATTACATAAAAAGAGAATTCCCAACTCATTTAAAGAAAGATAAAGAAGAAATTAGGTACAAAATCTTTATGTTTATCTCTTTCTATAACATGAGGTGGTGTAGATGGTGCAACATTGAAATATTTGTCAAATGCATCTCTCTCAACAAGGTATTCTTTCAATGGACATAGAGGAAATTAAAACTGCTGATGCACCCAAAATAAAATAAGCAACACTATGTTTCAGCTGACATTTGATGAAAAGGTCCTGTGCTCAAACAGTGACATTGAAAAGAAATATATTCTGTGGGGATCATAGTCAAATAGGTAGCAGTTTGGATTTTGTAATGTGACATTGCATGACAATTTCTACTTTGTTAGATGCTGGTATAATTAATTTAGTTTACCTCAGCTACAGTTTGATCCAGTGACTTTGAGTCACTTTTGTGTTTGAGACTACCACACAAAACTTATTTTTAGTAAATACTTCTACTGTACCTATTCTTTCCCTGAAGCATCTAGGAAATTTCATTATTCTTTTCACTGTATAATAGCCTTTTTTGAACTGGACTAGCCAATATGTGTTGCAAATGTCTTGATTTACCATTAAGGTTTACAAACTGTGTCCAAAAGGTACACCAGGGTGGCACTGACTGCTTTTTCCAAAAATGAATCCAGTACAAATTGTTCACTATCATTAGATTGCAATAATTTTAATTGCCAAAAAAAAAAAAAAAGTGAAAAGGAAGAAGAAACAAAACAACCAAGTAGAGCCACCTGTAGATAATGGAATGAGAAAGCCTAGGAGGTGTTATTGATCATAACATTGCTTGCATCAAATTCTTTGGCTCCACGTGCCTCTAAAAGCAGTTGTCACACTGAGATCTCATCTGTCTCTGTCAGTTTTCTTTATTTCATTAAGGTACTGCCTGAAAGCTAAGGAGAGGGGAAGAACCCTGCACTGCAGTTTGATTTCTTTACAACCAGCATCACTAGCTCTTTGGTAGTGGGGTCTTACTGGACTGCCATGCCCTGACTTTAGCAGTGAATCTTCCACCTTGGAGGCATGGATCACAGAAAGGATCCAAATGCACTGTGAATGTTACAAGTTACAACAGCGAATGCAGCTTTAAAAACAGAGTGCAATTTGCTATCTTCTAGGTGCAGGAACTATTTCTTGAAAAATACATTTGAACTCAGGGGTTTTAGGTACTGGGAATAGACAGGTATTTAGAAATAGAAGGTTTTCAATAAGTCAGATATTTCTTCACAAGTAATAATGACTGGGAAATTTTCAATTAATGCTCAATCGTCAGCCATAGTTTGACATATTTTGGCCTCTTGTCACATATCTATTAACAAGTGTAGCTTTTTGTTCCTGAATAAGTCTTGTGAGGCATGCAATTGTGCAATTAAGGCAAAAGGTTGAATGGAAAATATAGCAGTCATTTCCTAACAAAGTATCTTCAATGTATAGTTTAGCAAAATAAAGACTGGGAATATTTATATAATACTGGTCATCAAACACTTTCAGACTGCAGGCTTGTTATTCGGACCAGATTAAACATTTTGCTCCACTTCTTTGCATAAAGAATATCCTTTAAATGTAATTATCCAAATAAGACTAATTTCATCAGAGGTTAAGCATATATAAAGAACTTCTGATAAATATGATACATGTCAATAAATACACTGAAACACTACATCTACAAAGACAAGTAAGGTTGCCAATATCCAATTCTGACACATGTAAAGAGGTAGAAATATACATAATTATTTTCCCATTTCTGAATTGAATACTGCTGTAAAGTTCAATCTTCATATTTCTTTATTCAGTGTGGTATAATACAAAACTAATTTGTTGCCAGTGTGCCATTTTTTCCCTCTCCTGTTTTGACCGTTGTCATACTCGGTATCTGAACTGTTGCTCACCTTTGATACTGCTCTCCAGTTCACTTGTTTCTTTTGACTCTTTTCCACTTAGCATAATGTATGATAAAGATAATGAGGAATTAAACCATACAAACAGTCATATAAACCATCAACTAGTGCTTGCTGGAGCTGTCAGGATTTCATCTACTGTTGTGTCTGTGATATAGAAAGATGAAAAAAAGGAATCTGGTTATTTATTATCTGACAAATAGAAACAAAAAAGTAATCACTGTTTCTATAAATTTTCTATAAAATTTATAAAGTCTATAAAATTTCATCTTTAAGCACACAAAACTCTCTGAGTCAACTAACATGAAAGGGTGCAAATTTAAATCAAGTTTGGAGTTAATAATGAGCAAGAATAGAAATAATAATGAATATTCTGATTTGTAGCTGTAATAACTCAATTGTTTTAAAATTGTAAGTAAATATTACCTACACCACTGAAACATTGAGTGATACATAACTGTTACAACAAACACAGTAACAACTACATGTAAAGGTAGTCAAAGAGAAGGAAGAAACAGGAATACTTGATGGGAATACTTAGGATGTGAAAGTGTCATATTTTGTCATTAAATTTGAGCCAGATCACTCATTCAGTCACGTTCATATCTTTCTTCATGAAAGAATAGCAACATCCGATCTGTTTTCTTTGTGCGATATCCCTTTAAAAATCAGGTGGATCTGGAATAAAGTCCATTTTCTTAGTCCAAATAAGCTCTTTTTAAAAGCCAAGCATAATGCTGTTTTCTGCTCCTAAATAAGCCACAATGAGAAGAGGACCTGTATTTCAGGACCTTCTAAGTGATCTTGTCCTTATCAGCAGTTTTCTGCCCACTTCAGCCTATTTCTTATATTTCCTTTTTTGTTGTTGGTGGTGGTGGGTTTTTTTGTTGTTTTTGTTTTTTTAAAGTAAAAAGACCAGGCGGAAAAATTTGTGATAAGAAAACTCATCCAAGCTCTAAATTTGGTGGTTTGTATTTGATGTCCAGTTGGTGAAAAAGTCAGGTCTAATTTTAATTTGCATTTCTATATTAGACTAGAAGAGAGAAACAACTTATTCTGCAATGGACTTCATATAGCTGTGCCATATGTAAATTTCTCAGGAATAAACCTTGGTACAAGTGATGCCAAAAGCAAATTACTCTTAACTTCGGCAAGGACAAACAGCTTTTAAACAGTGATATTTATGGTATCCTATGTATAACCTTGCTGTAGGTGAAATCTGCATCCTGAGCTTGGTATGCAGGTACTGCTGGCACTGCTGGCAACATTGTCCATGTCCTGGAAACATTGCACCCTGAGGAAAATTTCTAATGGCTCAGAAAAGCACTGACATAAAAGTGATGTGTCAGCATCTAACCTGGTTTCTAGCTAGTCTCTTAGTGTAGCTCTGTCAGAATGGACATTAAAGAGTTTTAATGATTTGTGCAATAGATAGTCTGCGTGAACTGAAGCACTGAGTAGAAATCATATTTGTGTGGCCTGCCAATGTGGCCTTGCATGCTCTACATGCAGTGTAGGCATATTCCCATATTCCCTATCTGCAGCTGGCCCCTCCATTCTGTTTGTCTTAATGAGTGGAGCACTTGGATCAAGATGGTCTTGAAGGAGTTGGAATCTCTAGTTTTAGTGAGGGTGGAAAGCAAAGCTCTTTTGAAGGGTGGTTCTTGGCTGTTGAACTTAGTGTTTTATTTTTCTCAGCTCATGGTTTTTTTAGTCTGTTGTTTTCCAGAACCAAACCAAACCATTTTGTTTCATCTGTGAGACAGGGCTGGGCTAGAAGGAATAAGGGCACTGACAGAAGGACTCATCATCCCATTGGGTCAATTTGGCAATTAAAAATATAGACATTGATGCCTCAGACAGGCAGATAATTAGTACATGAGCCTAAAAAATTTTTAGACATATATGTTTTAACAAGAATTTTATTTTAAAAAAAAAGTGATTTTCAAATTACTTTAAAACTGTTGATCTATGAAATGTTGATATATCAATGGGTTTTAAGAGGTTTCAGGGGTTTGGGGGTTTTTTTGTTTGTCTGTTTGTCTTGGGTTTTGTGGGGGTTTTTTGGGTTTTGAGTTTCTTTCCCTAATGATTTGGATAAATGATGTTTCAGAGAGAATATCAATTTGATTCTAACCCTACAAAGTCTTAGTGGGAAGGAGTTCCACTACTCCCTGTGATATCTTAAACTGGGCAGCATACCTTGATCATACATTATTTATATTGTAATGTCATTGAAATGCACCCATCTGTTAATTAGTTTTTCTAAATCTAGTATATATCTAAGAACAGGACATTTATTTACTATCTCTGTATTTCAACAAAGATGAGCTAAGAACAAAGTTGTTTTTCTGCCTGAACCATGCTCTTTTACAAATTACCTTCTTAATCTTGGTCACATTAGGAACAGATGAAAAAATACAGGGGAAAAGGCTTAACATCTACATTTCTTTTATCCATGAGCTCAGCCCCTAATGTTGCTTCTGGCAACTCAGAGTTCAGAGAATATGTAGGTTCCTTCAAATTACAGCATTATGATCATTTTCTGCATTACTGATTACTACAAGTATAAAATCTCTGTTCATCATGGAGACTATTCTGAAAGCAATCAAAATCCTGTCATTGTCAAGGTCCATGACTAGAGGACAGAGACTGTGGTATGGAAATATGTAATGCAGCATTTTCCAGTGTAAACAGGAATTAATCTTTGATGTATTGAGCATATTAATCACTATCCAAATAGCAATTCCACAGTAATGTAACTGGAAGAAGCCTGAAGAAAGGAGTCCATCTACTATTAAAGTGATTATTGATTGAAGGTTAATGTTGTGTGTCTGGGAGATCACTCTGCATCCTTCTTCTAATCAAATAAGTGCAGAACTGAATTACAGACTAAACTGCTTGGCTAGCTGTTCATCTTACTCAATATGGGATATCAGCATTGATTGTTTAAAGTAATCCAGTGCCTAAAAATCCACAGCTCTATGTTGACTGGAAATAGTCTTATATTCACATGTATCTACCAGAAGAAAATTGATACTTTTTTCCCCCCTTATTCACATTCAAGCTGTGAACCTCTACTGCTTGTTGCACTTTAAAAAATGTTTCACCCCTTTTTTTCTTTTCCTGTGAACAGAATAATTTATATACTGTTATATGGTACTGTACATTTCTGTACGATATTCATATAGAAGAGAATGACAAGGTTGAATAAACATTCCTGAGGGATGGAGAGATGGAAGTAGCCTAGAGAGCATGCTCAAAGATAGGAAAGTTCAAGACGTCTTGGACTGCAAGCAGAAGCTATGGAGAGGCTTGGGGTAAGAGCCATGCCAAGCGGTGAGCACACAGCACAGGAGGCACAGGATGGCTGCTAAAAACAGGAAATGAAAACAGAGCCAGGTTCCCAGAGTGACAAAACAAAAAGAATTTCTTAGGGGCACAGACAGACTGTGCATAGATAGCTGCAGCCCAGGAAAACCACCGAGCTGCTGAAATGAAGCTGGGGATGAGGCTGGAGGCAGAACTTACACTGCTATGGCACAGTGGGAAAGGTTTCCCTTATATTTCCCTTCTGTCTCACTATCCAGTCAGAGTTTTCTATACCTTCAAAGTAGAAAGGGGAGATGACGAGCTATAATCTAAGCACATAAATTAAATGGCTTTGTCCCTAAACGCTCACAGATAATACAGGAGTTAACACAGTATTTCAGAGTACATAAATGAAAAGCCCAATTAAAGTCTGCATAAAGTAGGTTGTGTAAATATCATACCAGTCTAGGAGTTGACAGTGTCAACTTGTCAGTTGATATTTCCTCTGCTCTAATACATTCTCAGAGGATTGACGATTCATTTCTCTGGTTTTCTAGCTCAAGACTGACCTTTATTCCTCAAGGGCCAAAATGAGTTGTGGTGTGATCTTCTAGAAACACCAGTGAATGCCTTGTGTGTTGCTGTTAACACAGAAAGAAATGCATGCAAAGAAACCATTCTAAATGAGTATTTTGGTGCTTTTTATTGTGTGACCTGAATTTAAGCTTTTAAACTATATTATACTAATATCAGTGACAGTGCAGAAATTACAAGAAACATTTTTTATCCCCTTATCCTTTGTGGCAATAATAACCAGTCTGTATAATATGAATTTCATTTCCTGTGTACCTTTTGATGAGTTTAATTGTTGCATGACATAATTAATAAAACACTAAATATTAGTCTGACTGAGTAAAGAACCAATTTCTATTTGCATAGTGATGAAGCCTTCTCTCAAATAATCAACACACTAATGATACTTTCTGAATTACCCAGGATTACATGTTGGTTATTCTTGTAATTTAGATCAAACACTGCTGATAAATAAAGCAGGAAATCCTTAACTGAATGTAAACATTCAAATAAGAAAAGAGAAGAAATTAGTCTAAACCAGAAATTAAAGGAAAAGGAGAAGGAAGTTCTGAATGGAAGTTACTCCACCCAAGATGATTGTATAGGAGGCAGAAATGCATTGCATTAATGTCTATTGATTCAAGCACAGTAAAGTTTCTCCCTGATTGCTTACTAAGGTATCTAAAGGCTTTCCCATGGACAAACTAGTCACATTTTCCCCTTAAAAAGTGTCTGCATTCAACAACATCTCTCCTTTTGTGTACTTGCTTGGTCAAATACCTGGTGTCAGATACAGATTTATACAAACAGCCTCAAAGATTCCTTTCCTTTCAGATCTCCTGTAAAACAACCTTTACAATTTTTTTCATAAAGGAATAGCATTACAGAGATCAGAAGAGACTCCAAAGAACATGCATGACGCATTCGTTATATGTTTATATTATACTTTTTTTTTATTTAAATAAATTTATAATGCAGAATGAACACAGTTTTTAAAGGGAAAAAAAAGAAAAGGGGAAAAAAAAGAAAGAAGATAAAATAACATTTGAAAATATGTACACTAACCCTGAGCCCCTGAACCTGGCCACACCCTTCTGCTTGATACCTCTAGTGACCAGCTGCCAGGGTTTCACGCTTCCCAACACAGCCTATATTTTCACACATTTCTGTTTTATCATTGCCAGTTATCTGTCCCCTGTTCTCCCTCATACTCAGTTATGGATCCTGCTGCCTGTCCAGCTTTTGTGCAAGTGCACTCAAAATGGGGAAAACAGTTACCACAACAAATAGGTGGTTGGTTCTGCAGCTGAACATATATGAGAACAGAGAACAGCAGAAACTGAAGAGAAAGTGTTTATGATGATATCTAGAAACTCCAGAAAAAGAACATTCTCATATCGATAATATTAACATATAAATAAATCTTTATTTAGATAAATTTTTAATTTCTTCAGCAAGATGATGACTTTGGTATAGGAATGCTTCATAAACAAATTAAAATATTAATTTGTACAAAAAATAAGAGAAAAGTCTGTTAATTGTTTAATTGTTTTTTGTTTGGTTGGGGGTTTTTTGTTTGGTTTTTTTTTTTCAAATGAAGCAATAACTAGTTATTAACATACATTTGCCATATTAAAATACATTTGTCAGTGTTTTCTTTTCTGAAGAAAATTTCCCACACATACAGCTGTAAAACTAAGTTTCTTGTATTTTATGCATGCAAGCTTCTTCCTGCTACATGTATATATTTTGCACTGCAATGTGCTACTCATTTCTCAAGACACTGTAGCATATTATATATCAACCTAAGAGTTTGGTCATTACCTTGATACATGAGATTCATTTTGCTGGTTATGAATGGTATGATTGTTACAGCCATGTGAATCACGAGCAGATTTTAAACAAGAAGATAAAAGTTCAATTTTTTTTTAATGCAGTAATGTTATCCTATGGCCATTTGTCTGTGTTCTTGAGCAGTCTCTTTAAACGTGTGGTGCATGATAGTCAGTTGAACAGAAATGTGATTAGTTTTCCTCAGCAAGGATAGAAGTATCTGTTAGGGCACACTCGGCACAGAAAAGACATGGAATTGTTGCAGGGGGGTCCAGAGGAGAGCCATGAAAAAGATCAGAGTGATGGAACACCACTCCTTTGAGGAAAGGCTGAGACACTTAGAGCTATTCATCCTGGAGAAGAGAAGGCTCTGGGGAGACCTTATAGCAGCTTTTCAGCACCTAAAGACAGCTTATAGAAAAGACAAGGACAAAGTTTTTAGCAGGGGCTGCTGTGATAGGATGAGGGGTAATAGCTCTAAACTGAAGGAGGGCTGATTTAGATTAGCTGTAAGGAAGAATTTTTTTATAGTGAAGGTGACGAAACACTGGACAATGCAGCCCGGAGAAGTTGTGGGTGTCCCATTCCTGGAAGTGTTCAAGACCAGGTTGGACAGGGCTTTAAGCAACATTATCGAATTGAAGATATCCCTGCTCATGGCAGGGGTAGTTGGACTAGATGACCTTTAAAGGTTCCTCCCAACTCAAAATATTCTATGATTCTATGATATAAGAATATCTTTTAAGAAGATAAAATTCTTTCCTCTGAGTAGCACTTTTCTTACATGTGCCTTGTGCAGTAACAGAGCTCTGGGCTGAGGGAAGTGCAATTTTCAGACACAGGATGGAGAACAAACCCCACAAGACTCCATATCAACACAAGAGAGGGTTTTTTGCCTGCAAGCAGTACTGCCAAATTTGAAATGGACAAATTTAACCTCTCCTACTTTAAGAATAAACTCATCCTGCTTCAAAGACAGTTTTGAAAATGATCAATTATGTGGAAAGAGCTTTCTGATCCATGGCACCCCTTTATACATCTTTAGTATGATACAGAGACATTGGTAACCATTTCAATAGATGAGTTGTTGCCAAGAGCAAAATTATGAGTAGATAATGACTCAGTACATCCATAGCTCATACACTGCCTCGACTGTCTTAGGAAAAAGTGACTGTGAGAAGAATAAACAAGGAATTAAACTGAACATGCATAATATTATTTGTGTTCTGGTTTTTCTTAGACAGTGGAAGATGTCCTGTTAGTAAGATCAGAAGCACTAGAAATATCTAATTATTATAGACTTAATTATTTATATATTATTAAAAAAATCATTAGGAAGGAAAATAGAAGGGAATCAAAATAAACAGAAATAAAAAAAAAATAAAAAAGCTGGGGTTTTAAGTGCTTTTCTTTTATTATTTTCTTGTTTGTTTGTTTTTTTGTTTATTTCTTCCTTTTAAAATTTTCTTAGTTAAAACATTATTTATTTTTTACTTGTGATTCTCTCTCACCTACATTATCATTAAATTTATTGTTGCTATGGTCTTCTTCAGATTTGTTTTTACAAGAAAAGCTTTTGGTAGTTCACACAAGGAAAGTACCAAGACCATATGCTGCATTATTAAAGAATTTTGTCTGAAAAGAAAAAGAGATATTATAATCCATTATAATGCATGTTGTGTAGAACATACAAGAGCTTGAACAACTTTATTTCTTTTCAAAATTAGCTGCACTTTAGCAGGAGTTTGGACAGACAACGAGTTTTCTTCCAACCTACATTTTTCTATGGAAAAGGCTAAATGATCTGTATGGAGATCATATTTATGCATTTATGATGGTTTATGCCAGCAAATAAAAAGTTCCTTTTGCTATATCTGTCTTTATCTTTTAATACATACATTCTGTCCTTAAGCAATGTTAATAACCTTCCTACTGTAAAGTCCTGAATGGGTAGAATGATAATTGGCTCTTAGATTATGTTGTCTACCTTCCTGTGAATTCCTTAATGAATGTTATGGCTCCAGCTGCGTATGCTCTCCTCCACTGGTTGGAAAGGAAAAAGAATCCTGTAATCATGTGGCAGGTGTTTAGTTTCTTGAAACTAACTGTTCAGTTGACTCTGTTTCACAAATGAATGCTGTTCTCTTTAGATGACTTTATGGCAGTGAGATGCCTAACGAAAAAGAGAAATGTATTGACAAACACTTGGAGGAGGAAAAGGATGTGAACCACATTGTTTTGAAAATACTTGAAGCATTTGAAAAGTAACTGTAGGAACAGGCAGAAGAGAATAACTGAAAGTGTATGAAAGTGAATAGCTGGAAAGCTACCTATAAATGTTAACATTAAACTTTTTCATACCTTAGTTGGATTTTTCCTCTACTACTGTGTTTGGAATTGCCCTCACTGATCAACATTAGGTTGTCTGTACCATATCGTTGTTATATATTTCCACTAAGAGTATCGCAGAATTAATGATACAGAGACCTTTAGCGAAACTGCCTCTTAGAATCCTAAAATGGGTGCAACATATCACAGCCCATCACTTACAATTTCTACCTTGCCATATTAATGAGTCTCAGACAACGTTAATGCACCTGGAGGACATGGGTCTCAAAAGCCCAAGTGCAGAATAAAGGAAATGGCCATTCATTTGAGTCTTAGAGCCCCATGAGACCTTTACAGGTATAAACTTGGCTATAAATTCACAAGCAACCTTGTTTGCCCTCAAGCTGTCTGAAATCTATGAGAACAGAATTTTGTCGTGTTTTGGGGGAAAAAGCACTTTAATGGATTGCCATTTATTTAAAATCCAGCTGTGGCACTGTTTTCTGTGTATGTACTCTGGTTTTTTATGGTATGCAAGGGGAATTTAAACCCACTGTCTATAGATTTTCATAGCCAGTCAACCATGCTTTTACATTGCTGAACACTGACCAATACACACTAAACAGTTACCAGTGTGGGTTTTTTTTAAAGGAAGGCTAATATATAACCATGCAAAACCTTTGCTATAATAAGCTTGAATTAAGATGTTCTAACTCTTTTTTTACTGCAGAATACAAAGAGTCTCAAATAGTCTATCATCGTCTCTTTAGGAAAATGGGAAAAAAAGGTACCTTAGAATGCAAACTGACTGATCTGTCTGGAGTGCTCAGATAAGTACTCTAGTATAACCTTCAAGTAGCCTTCAAATGTTGACAGGATTCCTCCTTAGGATTATACCATTATTTAGTAGTCATGTTGAATTAACAAGGACCATTCAGAAAGGAAAGTCTTTTCAATGTTGATGCTTTCATGTATTAGCTTCCTTCCCCCCCCCTACTCTTTTTTCCCCCTTTCTCATCTTCCTGCACTTTTGTCCTCTGCCAGAAGCAAATCAGAAGTGATTTCAATTGACAGTAAGTCTCATAGCATATCAATAAAGAAGTAAAAAAGCACTAGAGGTTTCAGGGAAAAGTAGATCGTTCCTATTCAGATAATTATCACTTGCCCATCAGGACAAAAATTTCTCTATTTTTATGTTTCTCAGTAGAGTATAAGAGTGGGATACGGTTTCATTGACTTTTTTACTGAGTTTTGTGCAGCCACTTCCTCATTATCATGAATTACAGATATAATTACACCTAACTTCCTTTTTTTAAGATCAGTAAATAGAAAGTGCTATGTCAGTGTTCAGTTTTATTTTAAGATTTTAAGCTTAAGCCTCCTTTAAAATACTTTCACATCGCATATAACTTTTTACAAAACATGGATTTTTTTTAAAAACTGTCACTGTATTTTACCTAGAATCTTAACGAAGTTGGTAGGTAGAATGATTGCAGATATAAGCAGATGATTGGTTTGATTTTTCTGTCTTTGTTTTACCTGAAAATATCTACTTGAATTTGTAAATCAAGTAAGAAAACAATCATGATCAACATTCATGCCTCTAGACTTTTGAAAGTTCCCTTTTGTATTATATTTAAGACACTGACTTGTAACTTGATTGGCTTGGGTTTGGCTCTGCCAGAGACATATTCTAAGAGTTTTGACAAATTGTTTGACTAAACTTTGCATGTGTAACGTGGTTTAAATTTACAAAATCATGATAAAGATATATTTTTTTTTCTATTTGGCTTGCAACCCTTGTACTACAGCACTTAGTGCTTGTAAATAAAAGACATGCTTGTGAAGGACACTTTTCTGAACCAAAATAGTGTAAGTAAATATAATCTTGAGATTTCAGGAACCTGATTTCTACCAGATCATGAGGCAGGAGTACTGCTCCCTGAAAAGCGTAATCATAACAGCAATAAACCACAAAATCTGTTTTTTAAGATTTCATAAAACTTTTCCTTTTCAGAAAACTTTTCCTTTTTAGAGAGATTTTTGTGGAAATTTTCACATCTTGTATTTAATCTATGCAGCTTATCTGTGGCAAATTGAGATGTAGAAATGTAGAATATCAGACTGTTCTGTAATTGTTTCTAGGTTTCTGTGCATTTTGCTTGAGGGAAATCCAAGGAACCATGAATTCTCGAAAAATGTACACAGAAACCCAAGAATTGTATATAGAACAAACATAAATAATTTCTGTTGTAAGCATTTCCTAGGCTACTACTACAGAAGTTCAAAAGCAATTGCCCTGGAGTATTTGCTGCTGCTTCTAATGTAGTCATAACAGATCAGAATAAAGGAGCACTATGAATATTTTCTAGGCCAGGATGAAGAAAGCCATTACAAAATTAGTCAAAACTGTTCTCCTTTCCCTCAAAACACTCTAATGGCTAGAAAAAACAAACCAGAATTTTTCACTCTGATTTGCTGGATTCCTGGGGAAGACATGTTGAAAGCCAACAATAAAGAAAAGGTATAGATGCAGATTAATATCCATGTCTCCATATTAACATTCAGTCATGGCTAAGTAAGTAATGACAAGTGGGGTTCACTTGCAATATCTAACATAGTGTTCATTCAAATTAACATGTACACTGTTTGATATGCACCCCACGATATAAAATGCAAAAGAGGTTTCTGTATTGTTCCTTTCGTATCCCTCATCTTTATAGTTTCTTTGGCCTTGGAACACAAATCCCCTTTAAATGGTTGTCATTTACCTTCTAATATACACTAAAGCTGTGACTTCCTATTGTATTACACAGTTTGAAGTTCGTGTAACATCAGCAAAGCTAATGGTGGTGTTGCCTCTGAGAAAGACTCCTAGTCCTAGCATTTTTACTGCAAAAGTTTGTCCAGCTTGAACTGTGCATAGTAACAGTGTAAGGGAATAACAGACCACCAAAATAAAACAAAGATAGGTGTGGTAGGAGCCACCTCCCACATTTTGCATTCTAATAGTGAGATTGATGTTTTTTTCCCAATTCAAATGAGCAGTCCCAATTAGTCTTTATTATCCAGAGAAAAAAATAAATGGTGAATCATAGCTTCATATCCTAGAGTGTTTGTTATATAATACCTATTGAATTTCATTTGCATGCCATAAGCATATATTTATTATGCTGAAAGCTCATTACCCAATTTCTTCTAAAGTCTTTGAAGGCACTGTGCCAGCTCTTCCTAAAGTTTGCAAGCATATTGTTTTTGACAGTCAGGAGAGTTTGAGATTTCAGTATTAATTACTCTGTTTACATAAAAATGAGCTTTATATCATTTGTGTATTCCTATTATACGTATTTTAGAAATTACAGAGTAATTACAGCAATTGCTTAAGCTGCATGTGGTGTCTAATTTAATTTAATAAGATGCAGATACATCATTTTTCACATCTCATGAAATTAGATGTGTGAGACAGTGAAGTCATAATAGAGTGTTGTAAGAGTATATAACACATAGAGTTCTAAAAATATTATTCATTTACTTAATGATGTTTATTTATATAGCTAAGAAATATTGGTATATTTGTCTTCATCTATAATGTCTGAAGTATGTGAATGATTGCTACTTCTTACTTTGTTATTTTATACAATGAAATGCATGTTATGTTTTTCTTCCATGTGCATAGCCTTTTCCAGTTTCAGTCCAGTAATAATAGCTGTAGTCTGTGGCAGTGCATTTTAGTAAGCCAAAAGGGATGGCCATTTATCAGGCTTGACAAGTGGTGGCTGAATAATAACTTTCCTGTAATGCAGATGCTTTCCTGAATGTTTAAGTGCTCATGGTTTGAACATTACAGCTCACCCAATTTTAATTGATTTGAGGTTCACTGATTCACTGACCTCTAAGTAAGTGCCAGAACACACTGGGGGTTTATTGTCTTTTAGCTGTCTATCCAGATGGATTTACAATCAAGTATTTGATTCTCTAATATCCTATAGGTACCCCAAAAATATACATCCTACTGAAATATGTAAATCATTCTCTGTGCTAGGGACACACAATCTATACATCAGATACTGGTTTTATCCCTGTGTGAAGTACAGAAATATAAATATTGCTTAGGGAGAGAAGTACCTGAACAAGACTTAATGTTTCTCAAGGCTTGAATGCATGGGTTAGGAGTGTAGGTTTTACAGGTAGACAGTTGCAGAATACGGATGAGATTAAAGACTGGCACACAGTAGAGCAAATTCTGTCTAATTATTGCCAGAGTCTGACTGGCAGCTTAAGCATTTTCCACTCATGCCTAATAGCCCTAATTCAAGAGTCTGTGAACGGGTCATGGCAACTTGCAGCTCTGTCTTATAGTTCTTAAACCAAGAAGTTTCATTTCCGATTCTTTGTCTTGAAACCTTTCTGATTTTCAAGCACACAAATCCACCAAATATTTTATTTTTTCAAATTCTTGGCCTTTGTCTCATATTGACTTCAAGGCAAGTAGACACTGCTTTTTCTCAAGTTCAAGAAGAAATGAAAATAAAAGCTGTTCTATGCTCTGTGATCAAATAGGAAGCTTTGTAGTAGAAAAATTCTTCCTGGTGAACAGAAGTGTGAGGAAAAAACCCAATTTGTTTTCTGTTTCTCAGGAATCAGTCAAAAATGCTGTACTTTCTTTAATGAAATCAGTGAAGGATGAAAAAAATCATAGAGAACAAATTAATTATTTTTTTGGAGGGTGTAAAATCTCAGTGATTTCCTTGTATGCCATCATTTATGATTGGAAAATGTATTTTATGTAACATTTTCTGTTTAGACTGGAGTAATCTGTAAGGCTTTTTCTGGAGAGTTCTAGAACTTGCTACCCCATGAGACACCTCTAAGTTAATAACAAGCATGTGGGCAATAAGTGAGGGGAATAGAGACTGATATTTCTTTCATCTAGACTATCAGAACACTTTGGCATGAAAGGAACCAGTTAATGGAAATATGGATAATTAATTTAATTTTTTTCTTTGCATCCTTATAGAAGAGTTGATATAATTGGTTTAGAATTTATTGGAAGAAACAGATTCAAATAAGAATAGGTAAGAAATACTTATTATATTATGGCTTTTCTGGAGAACAGTGCAGTCTTGCTTTCCTTTCCAGATATTCAAAGGATGAGATATTCATAAAAATCAGCCATTTACACAGAAAACACTTAAACTGATAAACAAGAAATGGCTACAATGGCAAGTACCCAATATAGAATGAAACTGTAATTTAGACACTTAATTATTCCCACAGCGTATGACATTTTCTTGTCTGCATAAAAATGTTGCTTTACTTAAGAAAACTACTTTAGCTATTTCTGTATGCTTTGCCAGTTACTCATGCTGCTTAGCGAGTTAATGTTTACATTCATGACGTATCATTGATGAAGCCAAACCAGTACAGCATATATATATATATATTTATATATATATATATATATATATATATAAAAGCAATGGAATATGTAAGTTGTAATAAGTTTGCTACTTCTCTGCAAGTTATATGCATTTCAGGTATGAGAAAAAGCCCCTCATATTCTTTTTTCGTGTGTATTAATGTACTCTGTTATGAATTTTAGTGGGTTTTGGCTTTCTTTATGACAGCAGCTGAGTGCTGTGTGTGCTGACTTAAACATTGTGTACTAAAACTCACACAGGACTAGAGTAGGCAAATAGTGAACTTCATGATACAATAAGTCATAATTAAAGTGTATTTAATATTTACCTACCATTGAAGAAGGGATCAGGACAGGCAGTTTCAGCACTCCTCGTCATTCAGCAAGGGGCTCGGATGTGAGTTGAACCTCTGTAATGTGGAGCTGGCTCACAACTGGAAGGTCAAATAGTAGAATTATTAACATGACATTCATTCTTATTAAATTGCTGTACACCTTGGGTTTCACATTTTTATACATAAAATATACCAAAGAGAAAAAGAAATATATGATGGGAAAAAAAGCATATTTTATTACAGTTAAACAATTTTGCTGATTTTCCAAACTGTCAGTATGGTGTATAAATAAAATAAAAAAGTTTGAGTATATAAATAAATACATTTTTTCAGTATCTGTTTCCAACCCTCTCTTTTTTAAGCTGCCTGATCTGGAATAATCCTAAAGACCATTCATTTTAGGTCAGTAAATAAAATATGTTCAAAACCAGAGTGAGATCCAGTGATGCAAACATGAGTATTTTATAATTACTCAGCTTCAGGAAGAAAAAATCTTGTAGTAACAAACATTATCTCTATATACCATATGGAATCTAAACTCCAGTGGGGAGAATTTTCTGGTAAATTCTTCTTTGCCTTAATACTCACTTCTTGCTCTGCACTGCAAAATGACATGGAGGTTAGCTGTGCTACAAAATTATTTCACATCTATAGTTTGTGCCATAACACACATAGTGTGTTTTAGGTTTATGTAAGACAATTGCCAAAATATCACAAGTTTGTGTTGGTAATGGGATAAAACGTGTTTTTCTAACTTATCTATGACTTTCTACTGCATATATTGGCAATATATTAACTTGAATATATATACCTATACACATTCATAGACATAAAACAGTTTCCATTATTAGTATGAAGATAATTTTTTATTTATACTGGGAAAAATCATCAGTTCCTTGATTGGGCAAATTTTTACAGTGGAGTATGACTTACTGAGACTTTACTCTGAAGATTGTTCTATGTATTTAGACAAATCTTATTGTGCTTTCTTGAAAACGTGTAAAAGTCACCAAATAAATGATGGAGCGGGAAAAATGTCAAGGTTGCTGTCTAAGTTTTATTTCTTTTAATACATTTGAAATAATTTCCTTCAGTTCTTGAGAAAACAGATTGTCTAAGTTCATTTCATATGCCAGAAGTTCATAAGAGGAATTATTAAAACGTTATTTTGAGAAAGATGATGACACCGAATTCAGTTTTTCCAACAGAGATGCTATCCTGCTATATTATTCAAGTTGATTTAATGAGCTCCAGCACCATTTTTCATGCCAGGATTTGAGTTCAGATTCTGTTTCATCTGTGAAAGCTGGTGATGTGTGTAACAAATAAAGCTGTAAATGAATTTCATACCTCAGCTTTTCTTTTTGGTGATAACAATATCAAATATTTCAATAAAAGGAATGTCCAGTCAGGTTTTAGCAGTCTGGATGAAAACTACCCAACAAGCACCCTTTTGCCGACCTGTCAGAAGCTGGTAGATTTCTTATGGTTTTTAATATACCTGTATTCTGTAAGTCAAATTGCTAAGATGTTGGAAAAAAATCGAGAATTTAGTCTACTCTCTGAAAATGGAGCTGGCAGGCTATGATTTCTTTTCTTCCAAACTACAACTAGTCCAAAAATCTTTCACCTTACTCTTTGGGAATTAAGAAAGAAAAAAAAAATCACTAAAACTTAAAGGAACTACAGTCGCATGCAAATAGAATGTGCTGAAGTTTTATGTGTGATGATAACTCCTAGCATTTCTTCCTCCAAAACTAAATCTTATTCTCTTGGTGAATCATGCATCATATGGGATTCAAAACAAAAAAGAGCAGTGAGGTTTCTTCTCTCACTGGACTGTGAAAATGCCTCAGGAAATCGATGCACATTCTTATATGCACTTCCTGCTCTTCCTCTGATGTACCCTCAGAGTAGGACAAGAAGATCCTTACTGCACAATGTTCTGATTAATCACTTAATTCTGAAACATTTTTGAGGATTTCTTTATTCATTTGCAGATCTGATAAGCATGTCCTGAGCCCTTCTTCTGTGCTATTCCTTCCTCAGTGTCTTTTAGGGGTCAGATTGTTCCTTTCCATGACATTTGTACAAGATTTTTTTAAAGAAAAACTGGTTGTGTTAGCTCTGCAGTGTTGTCAAAGATTAGGATGTCGTGGGGAAAAAAAAAAAAAAGGGTGTGATTGTGCTTGATGGTTTTAGCTCTGTCTTGAGATCTCACTAAATTGTTTTGGTGCTGTTCAGTTTGCTGAGATACCATTTGTGAGTTCCTGTTTGGAAAGTAGATAATTCTACAGAACCACGCATCTGATAACATTTGTGCTGCTTGTATAGTAAACTCCAGCTGCTTGATAATACAGGCAGAAAAGCCGTGCATTTGACTTCCTTGAACACAGAGTTGATGTTCCAAAAAAACAATCACTGGTACAAAACCTCTTTGATTAGATAATTATGTCCCCTCTTGGAGCCAGATTTATCCCATGTTGTTTAGCAGTGGAAAGAGGAAGACCTCAGGGAGGCTGGCAAAGTTCCCCTCAGAGCTCTCTCATTTCCATCTACAGCCTGATTCCCTAGTACAAATCAGAAATTCCCTGTGTATCAATACAAGCTGGAGAAGACACTTCAATTCTTCTTACTACAGGAATAATGTCATCCATGACATAGATATAATTTCCATTGTTACCACCCTGAGCTTGGTGTTAAATTGATCTTGCATTTTATCTTCAACACACAATAAGCGCCTACAGCACACTACCAGGAAAAGGAATAATTGTTAAGATTTAATTAGCTAGCAAGTTTTGATAGACTTTCCATTAGAAATAAGTGACAGAGTCAAACTCAGTCTCTGCATGAATTCAATAATTTCTTCTCTGAAGTAGTTGTCAAAGCAGAGGAAGGCTTGCAACATTCGAGGAGTTTCCTGAAGTTAGCTTGTGTTAGGTCTTACTCTCTGTTAAGAAAATAACATGTTAGTTTAGCAAACTTAACTCAAGTAGGCTTCTTTGCCCTTCTCTATTTTTAAGTGGAATGACCAGGGACTCTAAACCTCAAAAAGATCCCTCCCTAGTCCCAGATTTTCTAAATAATATTTACAGTGTTAGAATTTAAAATCCTACTTAGAAAGGTGGGAATTAACAAAGACAAAATGAACAAACAGTTGCAAACACTTATATTGGGGAAAAAAAAATCAAGAAGTGACTAAGAAAGGTATCTTTGGCAATAGTCTGGGAAGAGTCAAAATCTTATTTTCATCATAAGAATAGAAGTAGTCCCCAGGTCTGGGCTGAAACTGTTCCACTGATGACAGTCCTATTAGGCAGCAGTCTCACTCATTCTGTCATTAGCTGAATATAACATTGAATGTCAGCTTCCTTAGCTGAGATGACAGCTTGACTTTGGGTGGGTAGACACTTCTTCAAGTTCAGCTACACCTCCAGAGATAAATCTTTGAAAAGCAAAGAACAAAACATAAGAATTTTTGACTGTAGAGGTTAGGTTTGTTTTTATACTCTCAAAATGCTAGAAAGATGCATATGTTTTAAAAATAAATACTGGTTGGAAGAAAACATGTTCTTTTAATCTCTTTGTGTGAGCTACCTTTTTTGTTTTGAGGTGCAGAAGTATGAGACTAATGGAAAGCAGGGCAAGGTCAGGTATAGGCATGAAAGGCCACTATTGTCACAAGTTAGTAGATCAGAAGAGCTAGAATTATAATCACAGAGGAAGAACAGCAAAAACTTTGCCCTTTACCTAAACCAATCGCAGAATCAGTCTTCCTTATTCTAATCTGTTTATAAGGATCAGTACAGACAGTAAAAGCTTAGGCCTTAGCTTGTCAATTTGACAATTTTCAGCAGTAGATGTACATGAAAAATTGAACTATAACTACCACAAAAAATTTGTATTAATTGACAGTAGTTTCATGAGACTATATACAAGGTTGGTTCTCTGGTGAATACCAGATATGTACATTGATTAACCTTGAGTGTTTGCTGGAGTGAGTTTTTCACTTCATGCATTTGTATTACTATTTCTATTTGTATAACCTTTTTATTTACTATTTTCTTTTCCATATCCTCCTTATTTTTATGGGACAAGAGCTGATAGCATTTTAAAACTGTGACAAAGGAAGCAATAACAAGAAATATAATTTCTTGTAGAGAATTTGTTTTTTGTTGTGCTTTCATTTTTTATCTAGAGAGAGAGGAAATAACATTATCATGCATAAATATAATAGATCTGATAAGTATATACAATTTAATAGCGCAATTGGTGGTTCGGGACAAGCAGTTATAAAGTAGGATGCATGTCTAATGCAGCATCATTTCAGAAGTAGATCAGGATATTGGAAGTCAGTTTCTATGTTTGTCTTCCTAGGAAATATTGGACATACCACTCAAACTTGCTCAATTCTGTAAGTTAACAAACTGTTAATTTGTTATAAAAACTGAAGTTTGTCACTTCACTATTAAGAGAGCTATATAATTATTTCAAATAAAAATTATTTCATATGAAAGTCTTTCCTCCCCCCTCTCCCTTCCCTGTTCTACTCTGCCCACAAGTTTAGAAAGACAACCATTTTCTCTCTTAAAAATTGTTAGTGATTATTCTTTTTCTACATGCCTTAAAGAAGTCTGTTTTTCATGAAAACTTGTTTCTTTTATCAACCTTAATTTGTATAAATTTAGCACATGTCCCTGACACAACAAGGATGTCTCAATCCAGTTATGAAAAACAAAGCTATTTGTCCCCTATACTTTGCCTTTTCACACACTGTAAAACTTGGGTTGCCCTGTTTACACTTTTGCACACCCATGGATTAGACCACTAGGATGGCATAAGTAATTTTGGAGGCTGAAACAATTAACAAACAGTTAATAAATAAGCTATTAAAAGCATGAATTCTGTCTTGAAAGTAGATGTTGCAATTGAAAGACAGTGGTGAAAACATATCTGTGTTTCAGTGTCATTCTTCTGTCTAAACTACAGTGCTTGATATGCTCTTTGATCTCTTCTGTTCCTTCAGTTGGATACAATGGCCTTATCTTTGTTACATTCAACAATAAGGTAATCTGTCAAGGACAGCAAGATGAATATTATATATTCCATTTCTAGCACTGGACTCAGATGACTGAAAATGGATACAGACTTTGCAGTTTCTGACAAGGAGCTCTTCATTGTCTTTGCCAGTATTTAGGCAGAAGACTACTTCTACTTTGCCCTTTTTTTGCTTGGTGATAACTGGTTAAAATAATGAAAATATATTTTGTAGTGATAGTTGACATTCTTGGTCTTATTTTTTCATAAGTGGGAATGGTGAAAAGTTGTAGCTCTTGAAGGAATAAGTATAACTTGAAAAATGAGAGCAGCTCTGAAAAAGTCTATCTGCAAGATGCAGTCTATTCAAGATCCAGTTGCATCACAAGTCATGTGCATGCTGGATATACTCAAAACAGTGAAAGAAACTTTTACTGTGTCTGGGACATTGGAATAAAAATTCTAAACTTTTTAAAATTTCATATTAGGTAAAGTCTTGAAGTTTTTATTTAGTGGTTTGCAATTTACTTAAAGTTTACTTGGAATTTTTCCCAAATGAAACAAGAGGCAAGAACTTCATCTGAAATAAACCGTCATGCCTCCTCTGAAGTCTAACAACACGTTATTGGAAGCAGCTGAGTAACTGACTGCTGCTTTCAGAATGGAGACTGGTCTTTGTTTTGGCACGTCACATATTTTTTGATTTCTTTATTATTTTTTAATCTATGCAGATCTATCATCCTGTGTGTTGGAACTAGAATGCCTACCTTGTTTGTTACCTAGAGTATTCTGTGGTCAAGGAGGAGAGAGGGCTGTAGTTTTCTGTGCAGATAGCAGAAGTACTGTACAGTGGAGTGTAGTATATCTATTAATCTCATCTAAAGAAGCAGACAGTCAAGAGGTTCAGTTCTGTGACAGCCTAACCATTAACGGCATCCCAAACTTTATTTTATTTCTTCACTTTTTTGGACTGAAAACACTGGGGCTAAGATTTATTATGTCATTGTCGTCTCTGCCTTTCCTCTGTCTCATCTGTATTCTTTACAGAGCCTATAAACATGGGCTGTCAGCAAGCTAAACCTGTCAGATTTTCACTTCCCCCTCCTCCGTCTGCTACTATGCTGCCCGAGAAACAACCCTGCATGCTGCACCCTCACTATGATTCTCATGACCACATCTCATTCATCACTGTGACTCCAAACTCAGCTCAACACATTAGGAAAAAGGTCAGGGATATGAAAGGAAACAAGAAATAAACAACTACCCAGCGGAAGCGGTTGATCTACAGGAGACGTGGGAGGTAGGATCGGTGCCAATTTCGCTGCCAGCAGCTGTATAGGGCATAAAGTACTTGCTATACAAGTTCTAAGTGTTTTAAGCTGGAGGGTTGTGTAGGGGTTTTCTGCAGCTCCTGGTTTATTTCCCAACACAGAAGCATAGTGAAAGGATAGAAAACCTTAGTTAAGGATGGGAAGGTTATAAAACTTTTTATAGCTGGAGTAAAGATGACAGATTGGTTGCTGAGTGACTAGAAACCTGATAGCTTGCAAGATTTGGACTTGAGAGTTCAATAAACATCCTTTCAGTGATGAAAGGACAAGTCCTATGTTGACTTTCTGAGTCAAACTTTAAGAAGCTTTTGTTGGGGGGGGGGAGGAATTTTGTATGGAGGAACAAGAAATTATTTTATACAAAGCAGTAATATTCCTTTAAGTAGGATCTGTTACTTCGTACGTGCTCTACTGTCAATGTAGTTAGGTAGAATTTATTTTAAAATTATTCTGGCTTAGTGATGTCCCTTCTCCATTCTCCTCACTATTACTTTGGCCATTTATCATTTATCAGGTTTGTTTTCTTGATCAGGAATTCTGGTTTTTGCCTTTATGCAATTTTTTTTTTTTTATCAATTTCTTGGCACTCCTCATCATAAATAGAAATAACTGTTAACTCTTTCCTTATTTGCATTTTGCAAATCTATATTTAAAATATTGATGTAGTACCATGCCAGTAATTACTTGCTCTCAGCAAATAAGGGGAAAAAAGAGAAGCTGCTGAGCCTAAAATAGCTAGCTTGTAGAACTCTGTTCACAAGAGTATGATACCAAGAAATAGCTTGTGTAACCATAATGGTTTTTCTCACAAATAGTAATAAGCTTATCAGGATTTTAGTTTAAAGTTTTATTTATGTATGTAATAATTGGTTAAGAATTTGATATTTCCCCTGATAAGAGCACATTGAATAGCAAGTGTGATGACTGTGGTCAAATAATCAAGAATATAAATATTTTATCGACTCATAATTTTTGAAAAAATAGTTTTGATTGTGCCTTATGTGAACAGATTGTTTATGTTCTAACCTTTTTTAGCATGCTTCTGTGTAGCTCATGTTAAAAACTTGGGCTTATGCTCTATGTGTTATTTAAGTTAAATAAAGAAAAAATCAACTGATTGATAATTTTCTTTTAACAAAAAAAAAAAAAAAGGTACAAGCCTCCTAGTGAAATTATTAGGCAAATGATAAAACCAAAAGCAACCAATGAGTAAGCAGGGAAAGGGCAATTTCATGGAGAACAGTTCCCATTCTGTCCATTAAATGCAATACTTCGAATGCAACCTTTAAATCTGTTAATGCTTGTGCCATTGGCTGTTGAAATGTGTGAAGGAACACTACCCTACATTTTTGCTTTATTTTGCATTCCTTTTGAAGCATTTGCAATCATGCTAAAGCTGAAGACAAAATACTTGAGTTTGTGGCCCAAAACACTATGTACATCTTACAGAGTCATCCATGGGAAGAAACTAGCAGAATTTGGGGAGAAACTACTTACAATTCAGGAAAGGAACTTTTGCATGTAAAAATTAAGTAGAGCACTGCTGTATCTCCTACTTCTGCACAAGCGTTTGTGATTTCTTCAGTAAATGTCACTGCTCAATGTCATTAGGAAGCTTTTTTCTCTATGTTCATCATACTCTTTGGATTGATAACATGGAAATTCATGAATTTTGAACATACTGAATATCCTAGGTTTAGTGGGTAAGGGAAGTTAAGATCCACAAATCAAGTGTTAACACACTGTATGCATAACAATATCACAATTGAAAAAGGCAAAAAGCTGAGCACAGAGTTAGGATCTTCAAGCAAAAGACAGTTGTGGGGAGTAAAATAAAATTCTGGAGAATAAGAACCAGGGATGAAAACATATTAGAAAAATGAAGTACATTTGTTTTCCTACAACTTACTGTATGCTATCAAGTATAAATGAAGCATTGTGATACAGAAGAGTTCTCTACTGACAGGACTTATCCTCCAAAATAAGGAAACAAAGTATGCTAGAAATTTTAAGCTTGTGAAGAAAGAGGTTTGAAAGACACATGGCAGTATATCTATAAAAGAGGCTATAACTGTAAAACAATTAAGAAATAAATGTGAGCAGGTCTTCATGAAATACATTGAATTGCAACAACAACAGCAGAGGCAGCATGAAAATTATGATCTTACTAAAGGAAAACACAATAGAGGGTAAGATCAGAATAATAAAGTAAATTGTGGTAAGAAAATGGAACTACTTTAGAAAATAAAAAATGAGAAATAGAAATATTTTTCAGAGTTTGACTTAATATAAGCAGTATTATCTACTACATCACTGCACATAAAATATAGATTGGATGAAGGCTGAAAAAAGGAGAAAGAAATTTTAGAATCCAGTACTTCCTTCTTTATTGATATATTAGGAAGAATCGAACTCCTAGGCAGTTTATAACCTGGCAACAAATGCAATTCCTTCAGTTATCTTGATCAATACCAGAAAAAAAAAAAAAAAAAAA
>VWZF01005260.1:187740-204640 GCA_013396755.1 Sclerurus mexicanus
AAAAAAAAAAAAAAAGAGGTAAAAACTAAAGATTATTTTGCACTGAGATATCAAATATTTTGTGTGTCTCTACTAGGGTAAACTGGTAAATATTTAACTTGGCAGACTGGATCTGATAAGTACTTCAAATTTGAAGTAACGTCTTAGAAAAATAAATGTGTATCTTACTTTTCCATCTTGAATATATAGTAAAGTTTGCATTACCTAATGCACTGCTGTCCAGATAGATACTGGAGGGCTATGTTATGCTATGAAAATTTTTCTTTGACAGCATGAAAGGCAGCCATTTTAAAATATGAAGGCTGACAACAGAACAGCAATTTGGAAAGTGATCACTTTCAAATGGCTAAGTCATTTCATCAAGAAAAAAAATTGTGTTAGCATTCACCAGCTAGTAAATATCATGATTGTTATATGACAGAATTTGCTTATTCTTATTTGCTCACAGTCACCAAAACTAGACTTGATTTGTCAGGTTGTAAATCAGATTCCTGTAATGCACACAGGTAGGGGTTGGGTTTTCTACTCCTGTACTTCTTGAGGATTGTTTCAGTTGCACAGACTTCACTATGCATGCTTTGCAGATCAGCTGAATGGAATCAATACTGTGTGTGTAGACCCAAACAGATTTACAAAATTAACAAAATAATGCCTTCATGGAAGATTATTGAAATAAAACCTCACTGTTAAGAAAGCTGAATACAGAATTTTAGTATATACTCAGAGAACTCTTGCATTTGTGTAAAAGAGGCAGAATGACTTCATTATGACTGACAGAGTTCAAGTTTGTATATTGGATATGACAGCTCTAAAGCTTGCAGTGCACTCAAGTCAATGTTTGTAACATAAAAGAATTGACATGACCATTGACCCCTTTTTTATTTTCTTCTATATTTACTTCCCATTTGACAATGTCCTAACAGACATTACTTATGATATGGAATTAGGAAAAAAATTGAAACACATTCGGATTTCCCTTCAGAAACATCTAGGTTTCTTATTTCTCAGATAGGACCCTCTTTCTGGAAGTTCTAACTAGTCTCTTCTTCTATTTCAAACTCTGTGCGTTTTATTAAGACTTCTTCAAAATGTGAAGAGAAGGAGGTACATATATTTTCATCCTTAAGAAATTCCTGGTCTTGATTAGTGGTGCATAAGAAGTCAAGTAGAGTCTTATTTTTACCACAATTGATTCAGTTGATGCTATCTATAAGGCTATTTATTTAATAGGTATGGTGCTAGTCCAGCCACTGACTATATCTGGACATTGAATTTTATTTTTGCTTCTACTTTTCCCTACAAGATTTCCATGATTCAAAAAGACTTCTCAGTTCACTTGTTTGTCTCTGGAATGAAAATCACGTTCTAGTACCATCAGTGCATACATTCTCCAGCTGTAGTGCTTCACTTTTGTTTTTCTTTGCCCTCTCCAGCATAGACTAAAAAAATCTTCAAACAAGATTAGCTCATTTTAAACATCTTGAACCAATACGAACCAAGTTATAATTTAGGAAAGAATATGTTCTTTTTTTTATAGTTATCTTACTTTGTTTTTAACTGCCAGTGTTTGAAATCGTTTGAAGTCATTAAAGAGCAGTCAGAATACAGTATTGAAAGTATTTTGTTTCCATTTTCTTTTATATGCTGCCATATAAGGATGTATACCTTGCCATTTTATTTTCTTCAAGTCATAGCCTCTAATATTTTTTTTCCCAAAATACTGTATTAAAAAAAACACAAGCCAAAACAAAACAAAACCCCACTATTTCCTATCAAAGTCTGGAATTAATTGGAATTGCAAAATTATAGAAAAATTGTAAGCAAGAGAGAATAAGTAAAGCAATTTTTTAAGAAGTACAGTCAGGTAATTTTATGGTTAATCTTGCAAGAATTATGCAAAGCAGTTGGAATTCAAACTACCCACTACATTATGCATTATATTCATTATTAGTACTGTAGTTGAAATGTTCTTGGCATTCCGTTGCCCGTTACAATGCTGGGATATGAGATCTTTTTTTCAGTGCACCAGGTGTAAAAGGTGTATTATTCAGTATTTCTCAGGCAACCACTGGAATCTAGTCAGCACTGAGATATGCTTGCTAATAACTGGAGATAATCTGCACCCTGATGTGTAATTGCTGTGGTTTAATGCCAGCCAGCAACTAAACCCCACACAGCTGTTTGCTCATTGTCCTCTGTGTAGGGCTGGGGGAGAGAATCAGAAGGGTAAAAGTGAGAAAACTCATGGACTGAGATAAAGACAGTTTAATGGGGAAAGCAAAAGTTGTGCACATAAGCATTACCAAACAAGGACTTCATTCACCACTTCCCATTGGCAGGCAGAGGTTCAGCCATTCCCAGGAAAGCAGGGCTCCATCACACCTCATGGTGACTCAGGAAGCCAAATACTGTCACTCCAAACATCCCCCCTTCCTTCTTCTTTCCCCAGTACAATAACCCAAGCATGATGCTATGTGCTACGTAATATCTCTTTGGTCAGTTTGTGTCAGCAGTCCCAACTCTGTCCCCTCCCGGTTTCTAGTGCAGCCCAACCCTCCTCGCTGTTGGGGTGGTGTGAGAAGCAGCAAAGTCCTTGATATTATGCAAGCACTGATTAGTCATAACTAAACATTCCCGTGTTAACAATACTGTTTTCAGCACAAATCCAAGAAATAATCCCATAGTAGCTACTATGAAAAGAATTAACTATACACCAGCCCAAACCAGCACAGTGATTTACAACAGTCCTATACCACATGGAAAACCTTGTATCACATGCCGACAAGAACACATACCATTAAGGTGAACACTGAGAGAAAAAAACAAAATATCCCACCTACTGTATACCTTGGCTTGAAGTTTTTAGTAGCAAATATATTGAGAGGCAGCATGGGAACAACCTTCAGAGGGAATTAATACCCTTCCCTTTTCCTTCATAAGGACTTTTAAAGTACAGATGATAACATTTGTATGCCCAGAAAAGGAAAAAGTGCTCTTGTTAGCTTTCTGTGTTCAAATATAGCTAAATGTGAATATTAACTTCTTCTGCTGTATTTCATAGGTGAAATGATCTAGTTCAACACAATCTAGTTCAATATCCTGTTAGTTGTGATTTGGACAAGAAAGATTGCCTTTTAATAAAAAATTCAAAAAACTGTCAGATCAGAAGTAATAAAGGTTTTGCTTAAACTGTGCAGAGCAGGAATCTATTCTTGATGTACCAATTTGATATGGCACTGGTTGACAAGAGGTATTTCAAGAAATATTACACTGACCTTACTACTAACATCTCCAGTGCATGTGTAGTGAAAGAACAACTTGACTGATACATAAATAGTTTCATTTATAAACCAATTTTTTACTCAATAAATTCTTTGTCAAGCAACTTCTTTGTGTAAGATACCCTTATTACATCAGAGTTTAACAGCCATACCATTATTATTTATGACATGAGGATTGTAAAATGCAACAATTTGGATACATCAGCTCAATCTTTTGGTTTAAGAACTATCCCTCTTTTCTAAGCATTATTTTAATTTTAATGAACAATATATGTTTATTTTTCCTTTGCGATACTGTTGTAAACCTACATTAGTACGTAAAAATACAAGGAATAGTATTAAAAATAATAAAACTCCCCTAATAGTATCTTGGAGTATTGCTTCTCCAGAGACATTCTGAAAGAATAGATTAAAATAAAATCCACCAATGTCCAGTCTGTTTCTTTGTATGTATCCAGAGTGTATCATGAGCAACAATTTGTTTCTGAAATTGCTTTATATTGTCTTTTTTTTTTTTGTCTGGATATCAAAGATAAATTCAACAAAAATAAGCTGGACTCAAATATAAAATAGTGTCAGTGGAAGTATTTTCAGATTTCGGATTAATTTTAACTTTACTTGGAGCAGTTTGTGACTTAGTGGGGGAAATTTCCTTCAAGAAATTTCTCCAGATTTACTTTTTCTAGTTGTCAGCTGTTAACGAAAGTCTAAAACAAGAAAGATAAAAAAGTATATTTAAAATTTAAGATTCTGTAGCATATAGCTACCCAAAAGATAGTGATGTGAGAAGCTGAAAAAAAAAAAAAAGTTTCCCAAATTGATGCTTTTTAGCATGCTTTGAAGTTGGGGATGGGGATATAATTTGATGCTTTCCTTTGAAATATTTAGACAGTACCAATTTTTAATGGAAAAAAAAAAAAGCTGACACCATTGTTTTATTTTAAACTGTTTGTCTGGATGGTAAGGTGTTAACACTGTTTCAGACATCTCTACTTGTCTGGCATGATTTGTAGAATCTTTTACTAATGAATGCATGTATGCAAGAAATCCAGCTGGATTTCAGCGTTTGGACCAAGCTTTCATAGTTGGAAAAATCACTGTTTTGAAATGTGAAAAAAAAAAAAAATTATAAAAACAGTATCGGGATTGATCTTTTATAATTTCACTGTCAGAGACCTTACCTTTAACAAAGAGTCTAGAAATAAAAATTTTTAAGCATTCAATCTTTCATTAAAATCTTTAAAAAAAATGCTACCTCTACAATTTTAAAATGATATATTTGTACGCATTTGGATTTTAGAAATGTGTGTTTCTCTTCACTAGACTGACTTTCATTTTGATTGGCCTACAGAATACTATTAATTTAAGTACTTGTTTTTTTTCCCCTGTGCTTTTCCAAATATTTTCCAAATTTTTCGCTTCATACAAAATCATACTAATGAATGTTTATGCACTGAGTAGCATAATCTTATTTTCCTTCACTTGTTTGTTTTCTGGTTAACTTCCTTTAACAGGTTTTACACACAGGGGCTGAATTTCCCCCCCATTAGACCAAGACAAATGGAAATGAAAGCATTAGCCATAGACATTTTTGCTATCAGTGTTCAAATTAAAATTCTGTGAGGCTCAGTCATGCTCTTTTTAATTATTCCTGTTCCCAAACAGAAGAATTTTGGGGTTCTTGTCATCTATTTTTTTTTTTACTTATTTATTTATTTGCCTTTGTCATCCTATACCAATCTTCTACTAAATAACCCCAGCACTTATACCTGGGTACACCAGTTTGCTTTTTATTTCTGCTGCAATCATAAGTCTGATTTTGATTTTAGAATTTTCTCAGGAAATTACCCTACATTATATGTGTTCATAAAATATTGTTGAGTTATTCTGTTAGCTTCAAATGGAAACACCTACACATTTTCCAGCTGTTTTAATAATAGGTTCACCTCTTCAATACACCAGAAATACTTAGTTATTCTATATTCTGTATGTGACAGGGGAATTCTATTTCTTGCCCCATAAAGATACCAAGGGCATTAATTCCCTCTAGATTACAAGGCATTTAAATGCTATCAGAAAATGAGGAATGGACAGATAAATATTTATGTGCCCATGATTCTCAAAAGCATCATAGGCAGTGAAATGCCTCATACTCACTAAAAGTCAAACAGAAGCATACACATTTTTTTCCAAGCAGGATATCTTGAACTTTGATCTTATGCTCTATTTTAATATAAAGAAGAAATAGTACTATTCTCTTAGCTTAAAAATACTGGCACGTATGAAATGCCCATAAATGGCTGATGTGAAGAGAAGCATATTGAGCAGCATATTGTGGAAGGACACAGACAGATGTACCTGCCAGCTAGTGCTCTCACGTTGCTACTGTCCTGCTGTACTTAAACCACATGGATAGCAACCCAAGGACCTGCATTGATTAGTTTATTTCTATCCCTAGCTGCAATAGCAGAAAACGATCTTCTTTGGCAGACTTCACTGCCTTTATATAAATGAGCATGCAGGACTTACATCATACACTGAAAGGCTTGGGGTCCCTTAGTGCTGCTGCAACCCACAGCTTTCTAATTATGTCACAAGGAACACCAAACTATTATGTGTGAGCAACACAGTCGCTAGGAGACATCCTGTGCATCGAACTGTGTAGGAATTGCTGAGTAAAACTGTTCAACAGGCACCTTGCAAGTTTTCACAGGACTAATAAGCACAATTCTGCGTTAAGGAGTTGCTGATATAAATGCTTTGGAATGTATAATACATTTGATTTCTTTTAGTGAGCTCAAAGGCATAAATAGGAAAAAAAACACCTTAGCATTTTGGTCTTCTCAGCCTTTTTAGTCTATAAGCAGTCTGTTAGATTCATAAATGTATGAACATATTTTGAAAAATACCTGAGTTTGTTAATGCGAATCAAAATTCTTCTAGTTGTGCGTTGTGAAAAAAGAAGAGTTTTAATTACACTAATTGTTAATATTTAATATCACTGGTTCTTCTATGAGAAGTAGAATTTAATGAACTTCATTTTACAGAAGGGCTTTCTATGTAGGAATCTTGTTTGTGAAGAAGTGCTTCATCTAACAGTCTAATACAAATTTAATAGCTCTTGATAAAGTTGAATATATTTATCTCTGTGAAATTCTACGGACAAGGTGTTGTGAACCTTGACTTTGACACAATAAGTCACTTTTTTCACAAATGGGTAACTTTTCAGCTTATCTCCAAATTACCAAAAGTTTTACTTAATCAAACATACCATACCCTCTTTATAAATCACTAACTCCTGAAGCAGCACTGACAGCAAAGGAAAGCAGTTCTTCTCTGTAGTACAGATAATCTGTTCTTAAGCTCTGCATTATCATCTGAACTTTACCAGTATAACGATACCAAACAACAAGTCTATAAATATATCACCCTAATGTATCAGTATTCTCAAATTTATAAGAGAAATAATGATTCATATTTCAAAATCACCACATTTTTCTACTTTTTAACTCTGTGGAAAGCACCTTATGGTGCTTTTAGTTAGTCTCATTCTAACTTAAGGGATAAGTAATCATACAGATGTTATTATAAAAATGCTTCTGATCTTTTTCCGTGAATGTATCTGTTTTCTTCCCATTTTTGCCCTGCCTCCCTACTTGATGATCATGCACAGCTTACTGGAATAGAGATCTATGTGAAATTTGAAATCTCTGTAATTTTGAAATTTAACGTTTCTCCATATATTTATAGTTTTCTACAAACAGTGCAGCACACATATCAGTTATCTAATAAATCATCATGTTTTGGCTGATCCATTCTAAATGCTCTCTGCATTGCCACAAACATTGCCTGCTACACAGAACTGATGACTAACACTGTCTGACAAGTTGCACTACGATTTCTGGAGAGACTAGAACAGCAAATATATAATGTGGGTTGTGTTAATGTTCTTGAAATGATTGATAAGATTTTAATTACAAATCAAATTTTAATTTAGTTACACTGTTCATCCAAGTATATCTTATGAAGTTTAATGTATGAAATATTAATACATGATATAATTGAGTTTCCAGTGCTGGTAGATGCGGTTGCTTGAGAACGCAGCATAGATTCTTTCATAATGACTATTTTTATGATTAGGAACTTAGCCCCATAAAAAGAAGCAGAAAACTACTCCTTTTAATGGTATTTCTTGTACTGGAATGGTGACTTGATGAAAAGTTACTATGGTTGCGCTCTTGACGCACAAAATTGTTCCGTCTGTGCCCTAGCCTTGATAGCACTGAAATATAAGATTTATTTATAAGTATTGTGTTTCTGTGTCTTCTGTCAGGCACTGTGAATCATGCATAACTGTATGGAAGGATATGAGCAAAGACAGTTCGTATCAGCTAACCAAGGCAACTTCCATGTTATTTTATTTTCCTTACTAAATATCATGATTTCCCTGATGCACTTTTTAGGTTCAAAACACTTTGCATGCATTTAGTTTGATTATTGTAGTCAGTCCCCCTTGGGTTTAACAACATCAATGTGTCTGTCTGGTTGGTAGATAGCATTTATTTCTGACTTCCTCTGGTCAAAGGGAAAATAGCAAGCCTCTGTCATATATTGTTTCTTATATTTTCTCCTCTTCCTTAAATTTTTCTAGTATTTAACTTCAAAAAATTCCAGAAAGCTCATGAGTCCGCTAGATTTCAAGTCTCTGGTAATTTAGCCTATGGTATATACATTTTTAATCGCGTATGTACCCTGTTGGTCAAACTAACTGCAGGCAAGTCATTTTACTAAATATAACATGTTGAATAGTATATGCTGCATGAAAAATGAACAGTTTTCTTGGAACAATTCCTATGTGTTACAAAAAGTTGCAAAATATACATGATTTACAGTTGAATATGCTGTCTGGAGGTTTCAACGATTAATTAGAAATTATGATTAAAGGAAACTAAAATAGCACTGTGACTTTTCTTTGTGTTTTTTATTTCACATTGAATTGACATTCTCATTTTTAAAAGACTTTTCATGCTAAACTGGAAAAATCATAAATAAACATTTGGTATTCCATACTTTACTACAAGTGAAAAATTCAGAGTTCAAGAAAGAGTAACAGTTTGTCATCTTGGTAATTAAACTATGTTACTTTTGTAATAGGACAGGCTCAGAAAGGAAACTTGTATTGCTTCACTTCAATTTTGAATAGTAAGGGAAGTCTCTGCAGAATGGGATATGTTTAATTGGACTAAAAACTTCTCAGCTTTCTCATAATTCTATCTACTAAGCATAACTTATCTTTTCTTGCAGGTTTTTCTCATTGCAGCCTAATATTACAGGGATCCCAATGGAGATTTAACATATGGATTTTTAAAGGGACTAATTCAATGTGCGTTTTTCCTCATTATATTAAGTAACTTTGAGAATGATTACTTTGGTTATGTATACCTGTGGCTGTAAAAAAAAAAACACTTTATGTATTTTAGATTAATATTAATTAATATTTTCCCATTATTGATGAACAAGCTATTTCTTGATTGGCTACTAGAGGTGTTAATAATTCTCCTTGGGTTTTCTACTTCCATGTGTTTGCAATCATTCAAGATAATGATCAAGAGTCAGACTTTCAGTAACCATTTCTAGTAATATCAGAAAAATTCCACATACATATTATTCATAGGACACTGTATAGTCAAACGCAAAAATATACATGTATTTGGGCTGGGGGAAAACTATGGTTCTTAATGTTACTTATAGGGATGCTGGTTCCCTAGGAAAAAGAGATTAATAGTATGTCTTCCAACACTCACAATAAAATTAATTTTATAACAAATTAAATTAGCACCATAGAATCCTAATAATCTTAAATATATTCTTGGACACTATAATTAGAAAAAAGTACAACTCATAATAGTTAACGTACCAGTCATGATAAAGATGTAGCAGAAGCTGTAATTGGAAAAATCCTTCAGCTATCCTTCCTCACACTCTATTTCATTCCCTGAAGTTTACACTGGTGTTTGTAAAAATAGATGTTATCACCAAGACTCTATAAAATCCTACTGTTTGAGTAAATGTTCAGAAAGTTAAAATGCTAAATATTTTTAATACTCTTATTTTGGGACTCCTAGTAGATGTAAATTTATAGGGAAAATGTTAGAAAAGAAAAATTTATTTTCTTAAAATTTTTGAATAGAACTTCAATGAGAAAATATACAGCTCTTTTTTTTTTAAGGAAAATGAGCATTAAAAAACCCATAAACCCATTTCCAGTTCTTAACTGTTCCTACTTCTACTTACTTTTTAGATACTGTTTCTATTTACTTTATCAGTCATGCTCAAGACATTTTACGAAAGTGTACAACAGAAAACAGGTAGCATGAAATATTGAGAGCAAGTAATTTTTTTAAAGCTGTTTCCAGGAAGGAATAAATCTCTCTCCTTTCCAGGAGATTCCTCCTAGTCTATATTTTCAATATCTTTTTCTGTCCTTTACCTAGCTGGTAAAATAGAGACTAGGAGAGAAAGAATGTTTTCTAGCAGGTGGGAAATTACCACCTGGTAGCCAGCTGGCAGGACACTTGTGTGTGCATGCAGTTGTGTGTGTGCATGGGTATATTTAGTATATTGTTCCTTCTTTTTTTTAAAAAACTCTTTTAAAATTTTTATTCATTAAACATTACCTATAGATTTCCAAAGGAAAAAAAAAAAGGCAATTTAACTAGTCAGTATTCTTTCCTTCAACAAAGAAACTCCAACTGTGTCTCAGAAATTTCTTGTGCAAAGTCCTTCTCTTTATGAAGTTCTCATGGCAGTGCCTATATCAGCCATAACTAAGTCTCACAGGATTTCCTGACTGCCATGTTTCCTGACTAATGGTTTGAAAGCAGGAGGCTCTGGGCCATATTTTGAAATATAATTTGGTGCCTGCGTGATGGAATTGGAATAATTATTGAATTTGTCATTCCCTAAACATTAAATACATTTTGAATCTCTAATGCTGGTTTTATTAGAACAGAGACTAGAAGAATGAACTTTTAAAAGTACAGAGCTCAGATGATGACATAAAGCTAAGAGGGTTTGTGAATAGAACTTTCTCTTGCCTTTTTTGTGTTTGCAGAGCTCTCTTGTCTTCCAGGCTTGCTATTAGCCCAAGTTCTGAGACTGGATTTTACCAATGGATACATTTGGATTTATGCATTGAAAATCCCCATTTATTCCCCACTGTATACTTTCCCAAGGCAGCATTTTTACTGTCTCATGAGACCCTTACTTGCCCGCACACCAGAGAACCTCTCTGGCACCTAGTCATCCTTGCTGCTTGTATGAAGGAATAGTCTCCCCTCCCTCCTAGGGCTCCTCCTGACCCCCCAAAAAGCAACATCCATCTTCCTCCTGCCTGGATCTAGGCTTTTAAAGAAATAGAGCATAGAAGTCCAAAGTTACTAAATTAAGCAGATTGACAACAACTCTTGACAACTTCTGAAATCAAAGATCAGAGGAGGTCAGGAACAGGTTTGCCCAGAAGCAGGTTTGTATGGTAACAGGAATGGATAGGGAGAAGGAGGCAGGCTAAATGTTTCTCATAGATTGGTCATTTAGTGAAGTGACATAATTTATGTTGCTACCTGTGTCTTCCTGATAGGAAAAGCTATATGCCTTTGTGATTTCTAAATGGTATTTGATGGTGTTCAGCCAATAAATTATATTTGGTTGATGATTTAATGCTGCAAATTCATGCAGTGCCTACATGAATGTCTTAAGTAGAGAAGGATACCCTCAAGAAGAGGACTTGCAGCAGTTAACTAACCTTTGTGCTGCCATTTGACACATATTCACTGGTCTCTTGGAGGCAAGACTAAACAGTTTTCTAGGGAAGACTTTCTAGAGTCTAATCAACTGCATGGATAGAAAGCAGCATTCACATAGCCTGTGCTTTTCCACCCTTCTGACTCCTTGTTTTGATCTTTTAGCTCCTTGCCATGATGTAGCCTTGGGCATTAATTCCAAATGCAAAGTGCTTGGTCCGACTTTCTTACCATGTTCCAGAATTACTGCTAATTATATTGAATGTAGGCTGCTCTTGCTGTGCTGCTGCTATGTTCCAGTTTCTGTCGCTTGTGCTTTTATTCACTACCCTTCTTCTTTGCCTGAAACAAAAGGACTCATTTAGTTGAATGTATTTACCTGAAGAATTATGGTTTGGTCCCCTGGCCATAAGGCTGGTTGGAGGCATTTGGCACCGAATCAGTTTCAGTGGATTGCAGCTGCCTGTTCTTGCTGTATAAGGTTGCCAGTTGTAGTTTATAGTCTGTGTGGAGCAACTAATCTCTCTTTGGTGTAAAGGACAGAGGTGGGTTGCTGTATACTATACATTATATCTCATGCCAGCTGGAAAGATTACTAGGCACTCTAGAAGCTTTTTTTTTCCCAAAGTAAAGACTTTTACTTAGTTTCTATATGTAGTTTTTTTCTTCTCTTGATTATCTCTTAGCAACAGGCTTGAAAAGTATTAAGAAGATTAAATGAAAATACGAAAAAGGAGACCAGTGGGATTCTTTTTTTTACTTCGCTCCAGAGTAGAACAAAACAAATGGAAACAGATGCAGCATTGAGCTACATTGGACTGTCATTGCATTCCACAACTAACTCGTAAAGGATGCAACAATTGCAGGTGAAAGGATGGAACAATTGCAGATGTGTATTATTGACATTTATCACAACTGCATGAATGTAGAATTGTTTAGAAGGACATGGGGGGGGGAGGCACAGGAAAGAAAAGCTTCTCTGAGTATTTTTCTTAGGTGATCATATATGAATTCAAAAGAAAAAATCCAAGCTGTGTTAAATAGAATTTATAAGAGGACTAAGTGCACTACAGATTTAATCTCTTTGTTCTATTGCAAGTTGAACATGAAAATGAGGTAGTTAATGCAATGCTTTCTTGATAGATTGAAATTAATCCATAATGAAAAAATAAGAACAGTTAAAGAAATAGTGAAAGTTAGCCCTTTTTCACGTTTCATGTTTCATCTTCCCATGCAATATTTGGAATATATGAAAAGTGGTAAATTGCTACTTTAGGTTCATGCACACTTGCAGAAGAGTGTAAGAATGGCTATATTGAGTCACATCTCACATCCACGTAACCTGTCTTTGCAAGTTAAATGTTATACTCCTAATTTATGAAGAGATAACTTAGCAGCAGAGATTACAGTACATTCAGCACATAAATATGCCTCAAGTACGTTTTTTTAAATATAGTCTTTTGGAATCCTTAAAATCCTTAAAACAAATTCACTTCCTAGCCAGAGATTAATAAGATAATAATATTATTTATATTGTTACACTTCTTAAGCAGTACACAATGAGTTTACACAGGCACTAAACAACTCTTCTTAAAAAGATTTTATGAAATAATTTGTAAACATCTGCAGCAAAGTAAAGCTCAGTGGATCCATCAGCACGGTATTAGCTCTATTTGCATATCATAAAGATACAGGTACTTGTTTAGTGGAACCTGATAACTCTCATAAAAGAAGGGGTCAATATAATTAGAAAAGAGGAAACAACTAGACTCTCGGGGATATATCAACATTGTAAAGTTAATATGACTGGTATGAGAAGCTTTAATTAACCATTGATCACACTGAATTGTTTTAATGATCACATACATATTGTGATGCACAACATGCAGAACTGCTTGAGGCATCACAAAAAAAAATGTATAGAAACCAGCGTCAAATGTCCCATTAGTTATAATAACTTCTCTCCAACTACATTTATTATTTAGAGTACATATATGGAATTTATGAAGCCAACAGAGATTAAAATCTGAAGTACTTTGCAGGTTATGGAAATGCTGGACTTTAAACCTTCAGACTAAAATACTGGCAAACAAATGAGAAAAAAATGGGCAATAAAACAGTAATACTAATCAATTTAGTAGTAGTAGTAGTAGTAGTAGTAGTAGTAGTAGTAGTAGAAATAATTCTACTATTACTTCTTCTCTTTTCCTAAAAGATTTTGGGATATTTGCAAAAGAACCTTGCCAGGAAGGTACTAATCTAAGAGAAGGCATTGACTTATTTGCCCTTAATGTAAGGGTTAACTCACTAGCTTAGAGTGTCTTGAAATGAAGATAATTATGTTTCTGTGTTAGCTGAACTATGACTAGCTATGACTATAATTAATTTCCACCTTTAATTCAATATTTGAGCTGTTGGAGGAGTTGAGATTTTAATACAGACCAAAATTGTACTATGTATGTATAGTGCCTAGATTTAAAAATCTGTTTAAGAATCCAGTTGACTCTAGTTTAGTAGATTCCTAGATACGATGGTTAAAGAAAGGGAAGCACTCTGAATTAGTCTTTCCAACAAATACTTAAGGTTTTACATTTCTCTAACTTCATTAGGAGATTAGTCTGTTAACTTAGCCAGCTAATTCAGGTATTTGAAATTCAGTGAAATAAATAGTCCTTTACATAGGCTTTATTTGAATTGCTGTGATACATAGCTTGGCCATGAAGAAAATGGTTTCTTGTACTTTTAGGATTCTTAAAATGTTTCAAGCCTTTACCTAAGATATAGTAGTTGCATAAGAACAGTGTACTCCTTATCCACAGGGGAGTAAATGAGACCAAGTTATTAATTATTGTCATGTGAAAGAGACCATAAAGCATCTTAAATGTTTCTAGCACATCAAATGTCCTACTGGTCACTCTTGGTGTTTCAGTTGTAATTCTAGTAATCTCTTGTATTATTTCATTTTCTTCATTCTTACTATTGCACAAATGTATTCTAAGACAGTAGAACCCTATGCATTTCAGTCATCTGTGACAATAGTGTTTTTACAAAAGATTAGTTGCTACTCGTCTACTATCAAACATACTTCTAGATAATCTGATGTTATCTGTATTGTGAGATGGCAACCTTAGATAAAATACTACTAGTGATTGTCTACAAAATAAAATTATTGAAATGCAACACTATGGTACACTGTTTATTTTTTATTGTTATATGTAAAATAAACCTATATTTAGGCCTTCTAAATTCCTATGTCTATCTGTTAAAATATAACTGTACACAAGAAAGCTCTGAAATTTTCTTGTTATCCAGAATAAAAAGTCCCACAGAGATAAAGTGATGTACAGTGTTTACCCTGTCCGTAGCTTGATGTTATTTTCCAGACTTGTATCTTACCTTAATTTAGAAAACGGCTGACAGTTTACAAAGCTGCATTGATTTCAGATGTTGCTGAAGGTGAAGAAGGATGACAAAATACAACTTTCAGCTCTGTGCTCCAAGAGACTTGGCATGGCCATCCTTATATTACAACATTAGAAATTATGAATTCCCTCAGTGATCACAATTAATATAGTAAAACTTAAGCTGAAATCTACAGGATTTTTCAGACTGTATAATACCCTTGCTTATCTTGATGCTTGCCCATCATCTTTTCTTGTGGAATTCCAGTGTGTACTTTTTCCTCTTTTATTATCTTTGAATGTGCTTCCTCTATGAAAATATTTTTACTTCTGATCCATTGAATATCTGAATTATTGGATACAGGAAAAACTAAAAAAAAACCCAGAATTTTGATTAAGTGTAATCTGTGTGCTTGTATACTCTGAATTTGATATTCAGTAGCAAAAGATTATGATATTTATAGATACAACATCATGCATTTTCTAAATTTAAGAAGACTGGAACACTGATATTTTGAAGGATGGTGGAAGTATACAGGGAGACTGGGGAATGGTTTCCAAGGGAAAATAGGAAAGAGAGACAGTATTTAATATGGACAGTGAAACTGATGAACTGGTGAACAGTTTAAAAACTGCATGACCAGGTATGGTAAAGCAGTATTTGTTCCATGTATCAGAAAGCAAGGAAATAATAATTTGGTCTTTTTTTCATCTTCTGAATTTATTTTATTCAAAAGCCAAATGGCAATAGGCTAAATTTAATATTATCCAAGAAGACGATAGCCTCTCATTTTAGCTATTCCCTCAAGTGCTCCTGGGTACAGGTACAGAAAGGGTCAGAGGAAGCAGAGGTGACTCTATCTTAAGACTCCTTTCTTTTAAGAAATTCTCAGTAGGTACCTTAGGTCATCCATAAATTTCTTATATATTTCTTTCGTAGCCTTTTCAGATAGTTGGGACTGTTAGAGTCCCATATTAAACAGACAACTGTAGACCTGACATTCATATAATGTGTAGCATTATATGCTGGTTTTGTCTAGGGCAGAGTTAATTTTCTTCAAATTTGCTGATATGGGCCTGTGTTCTGAATATGTGCTGAAAACAGGGTTGATAATACAGTGATGTTTTTGTTATTGCTGAGCAGGGCTGATGTACAGTCAAGACCTTTCCTGCTTTTTGTTCCTCCCTGCCAGTGAGTAGGAATTTTTAAAGGGAACACAGCCAGGACAGCTGATCCCAGCTGACCAAAGGGATATTCTAAACCTTATGGCATCATGCTCAGCATATGAAGCTGGGGAAAGAAGGAAGGTAGGGGATGTTCAGAGTCATGATGTTTGTAAGCATTACACATCAGGGAGCTCTGCTTTTCCTGGAGATTAACTTCCCATAGGAAGTGGTAAATTAATTCCTTGGTTTGCTTTGCTTGTGCATGTGGCTTTGCTTTTCCTATTAAAGTGTCTTTATCTCAACCAATGAGTTCTCTCACTTTAACCTTTCTGATTCTCTTCCCCATCCCACCAGAGGGAAGTGATCAAGGGTCTGGTATGGTGCTCATTGCCAGCTGGGGTTAAACCATGGCAAATTTAATAGCCATTTTAATGCATTAAAAAAATAAATTGAACAAATTAAGAAAAAAAAATAAACTCATACTCCAGCTACAAAGCTACCTTCTCTTCACTAGGACTTTAACTAGTTTAGTTGCAAGGCAAACAACGCATCTTTTCTCCTCACAGGGAAGAAAAGGCTGCTAAGAATGAATGCTTCATATCCTGCCTTCTCCATGCTGGTTCTTCGTGGTAATTTCAGAATGACCTTGCCTGCCCCACAGAGTACATACGTATTACATGCTGTATTCTGAATGTAATTCCATTTCTCCCCAGATAATGGGTGTGAGTCTGTGCATGGTACTTGCCTTCTGGGTGTGTAGTTATTCTTAGAATTGAGGATCTTTTGAATTCTATAAAGTAAAAGATTTGCTGTAACTGTTCAATCCATAGGATAAAATAGATTGTATCTGGTTAGCAGGTGTTAAGATTTCTTTTATTTAGTCGTGGTTTTATGGATTAGAATATGCCTTTTTTATTTTAATACACAATTTTCCAGGTGAATGGACTGAGACAATAGAACTGGCAGTGGTGGCCATGCTGCCGACTCTGGCCACCTGTCTCCTAAAGAAACATGGTTTTCAGTTGATGTGTGCAGTTGCTCCTACTGGAGGACAGATTTGGAACAGAAAGGGTGGAGGACAGTTATTGCTGAGAGAAGGAATGAGGATTTCAACTATCACTAATGAGTAGTAATGAGAGTTACTGCTTTCATCCTCTAGAAGCAGCACACTCTCCTGACCAAGTTTTCCATCACAGACTTGACTGTTTCTCTCCTTCTGAAAGGTGTAGTTTCAGCCCCTCTTCCCCCC
>VWZF01005260.1:204667-237112 GCA_013396755.1 Sclerurus mexicanus
CCCCCCCCCCCCCCCCCCAGCCTGTATGCAATTGTAGACTTGTACAGGAGATTGCGTGGGAAAATAGGAATGTTAGTTTCAGTACAACACGCCTAGTATAACACAGGTGAACAAACAGCTGGAGAGAAAGCAGATTTACACCTTCCCTTTGGTCTCCAGAAAACATGACAGGAGCATTCTCATGGACCAAATGTATCTTCTTATTCCTGCTAATTAGTGCTGACAGGTGAACAATCAAGCTTTCCGTGGCTGTGATGATGAATCTCCAAGACCCAGAGAATGACACACTAAACCAGATCATAATACATCTATATCAACACTGTCTTCCTAATTCTTCTCCATGTGTCACATAACTGTCAGAGTCATAGCTTGTGTTAGTTTTAGATAGGAGGAGGCCAGAGGACACAGACTGTGAACACCTTTGTATTTTTCAGAGTATAGCTTCCCAATTAGTGCATGAAATTAAAATTCTCAATCAAAAGACTTATTAGGTAGGTGTACTCATACATGGATTGCAGGTGTTTTTAATAAGGTGTTTTTAACTGTTTGTAGGACAAGCAGTTACTTATATAGTATTTGCCAATTAAATATTCCCATAAATCACAGCAAGAAAATTTGTACAATACATAGAACAGGATGAATTGAAACTTGCAATGGAACATTGATCTATAGTCAAATGAAAATACTCTAAATGTAAAGTCTTCACTTAATTTAGGCAGAATAAAAAATAACATCAATGGACCTGTTACAATTCTCCTAAGACCTTGTCCGGAAACATAATACAATTTTCATGCTGTCCGGTGATGGATTCAGTTAATGGAATAACCCTATAAGCTTTAGTGTTCTTATTCATATTCAGGGGTAATATAAATATCATCTGTCCTTCCCCTGGGCTGTAGAACATTAGACTAACCTACTTCTTCAAGGCCTAGTGTGCTGTGGTTGCCCTATCTGTCTGATGCATTGATTATTTTAAAATAACTGGTGTTATTTTAGGCATGGAAGACTTTTTTAGTAATGCAATGTATTAGAGACTGAAAACTACACTGAAACTTAAAAAATTGAGTCTGTTCCAGAGATGTATCAGACCCAGAGGAAAAAAATATTATTTATTCAAGGAATTCTCCCTAGAAAATTTGTGAGCTCTAGTGTTTCTGCATGTGGGGATGTCTGAATTAGAGTTCAAGTAATCATACTCTTTATTTTCATTTAATGAGTACTCTAGATTTTCCATAAAGCTTCCTTGTACTGTAGTCCTGTATGACTCTAATTTCTAAAATCTGTGAAAAGTGAATATAAAATCTGAATCTGCACGACTTTTGATTTCCTGCCTTCAGCTTTCACATGATTCTCATTTTACACATTTAATAACAGATTAATATGTAAATTAGATAGAGGTCTCGGGTGTACTTAGCTTCACAGGTAGACTGAGGGGTTCAGCACTTGTGTCCTGTAGTTCCTGTCTCCAGTCTGTGAGCAGAAGGGCTAGTAGACATCTGGAGCCTGCCAAGTACAGGGGGTTCAGTTAGGGGTTCTCACTTAAGGATATGGTAAATATCTTAAGAAATTAATCCCAGGCATATTTTTTTTTTTAGTAAACAGTCCTCCATCACTATATTATCCTTCTAGAAATGCCAAGACAAGTATACCCAACTCAGGTTTAATAGAGGTAAATGGATCTGTCATTCTTTACACACAGCTGCCAGTCTGGCTTATTGTTCTCCTATAGCTATGAAGAAGCAGGAAGAGACAGGCATGGGAACTGGGCAGAATGATAAGCTTGTGTCAAGCCAAGGGAAAACTCTTAGCCATCATACCTTGTTTTGGAGGAAAAGAAAATAAGTCAGAAATTACATTAATTTCAAGAATTTTAAAATAAGAAGGTTGAAGTCAAGGAAGAAATGCAGGGAACAATGAAAGTTAGGATATGGGAAATGGAGAGCTGTGAAGGGGGACAAGACACACAGTAATGTGATGAAGTTTATACTGATGGTAAGTTGTCCTTGGTCTATTTTATATGCATGAAAGAATGTGCTGATGGTGGATGAAAAGGTATGAGTGTTTTTTCCTTCACCCAGACTTGTCACAGCAACTGGTGCATAGCTCAAACCATAAGATTCTAAACATTCTAAGGAAACTGTTGCTATAGAAGGGGGAGAAATCAGAGAAAAGGGATAAAAAAGGAAGTGGATAATGTGAGGCTTGCTGATGACGGGAGAATTTTTGGGTACAAGAAGAGCTATGCAGACATTTCTTTTCCTCAGAGCTGTGAAACTTATGGGGAACTTCCAGCTCCTGCAGATAAAATGTTTACTTATTTGTATCCATGTCTGAGAATTCACTTGCATATTGCCTCACTGGCATGATGCTTTGTTCCAGTTCACACATAAAACCAGCAGATTTGCAGCAAGACTTCTTTATGTTTCTTCTTGAACCAGTGGGTATATAGCAGCCAAACACTCAAACAGCACTGCAGTGATGAGTGCATTCCTAGATATATAATGGTCACAGTCTTTCAGGAGCATCAGATTTCAGTAGTTCCTCATGTACGTAACATATAAGATAAAGTCTATGGCCATAGTTCTGTGGGTGTCTTAAATATTTGACTGCTGCCTTCATGCACAGCAAAACAGAGAAGAGAAAGGGTATTTTGGGTGGTTAATAGAGCACATTCTAAAAGAACATGTTTAGAATTAGATGCCAGAACAATCTATGTCTCCACCTTCAGCGAAGTATTGACAGTTGTCCTCATCCTGAAAGTGCTTGTTTTTGCATTCCTTAAGCTTGTAAACTGAAGACAGTAGTATCACTCACAGTCTTGAATGACTAGACTAGTTATGAAATTTACTGGATTGATAACAAGGCTTCCTTGCTCTGCAGGGCATAACTACCCCTTGTCTTTCAGACATGCCATATAAAATCAAATTGATGTCAGCAACAATAATCTTTCTGGCATTGGACATGTTAACTAGCCTGCTTCAGCTCTAGTGGTAAAAGCTCAGATGCTTGGGCTTGTTTACAGTCAGGATTTAATTTGTCTCTCCATAGCTCTCTAAACAGAATTAAAGGGCTATGAGAATTAATGAGCTGATGCCAGTCACATCCTTTGAAGATGAAAAATACTATCTAAGTGCTACTGCAGTCACCATAACAGTCCTTACCTTTGCAAATGATTGCATGTAATCAAAATGTTAGAATCACGAACAGCACCATGGTAACCGTATTGTACTGAAAATACAAGGTTGTGTGATGACAAGGGTTGCTGAGATGGTCTTTGTCATATTTTCTCAATTCGGTATCAGCAGCAAAATGTACAAACCACTGGAGTAGTTATCTTTCCTTCTCCATTCCTAATAAAATTGTTAGGTGAGTTCACCATTAGTATAGTCCACAGCGTAGTCCTCCATGGCTGGCAGGGGGACAGCCTACCTTTGCCACGGTTTTCACCATGGGCTGTAAGGGAATCTTTGCTTTCGTTGTTTTAGCATGGGGTCCCACCCACAGGAGACAGTCCTCTTTGAACTTATCCAACGTGGGTCCTTCCTACAGGCTGCAGTTCTTCAAGAATTGCTCCAGCATGTGCCCTCTCTGAGGTCACAAGTCCCGAGAGCAAACCTGCTCCAGCACAGGTTTCTCATATCCTCCTTCAGGCATCCACCTGCTCTGGCATGGGGTCTTCCACGGACAGCTAGTGAATCTCTATTCCACTATGGACTCATTCACACATCACAGTTCCTCCCACTCATGTTTGCAGTGGAGTTCCAGCCTGTCCAATACAGTAGCACAGAAAACAGCAGCAATGCCCTGGCCACCTGCCAGCCCGGGACATCACCATGGCTGTTATGAAAATGTTCCCAGGCACAATACGGTGAGGTGATCAGTAGTACAGCACTACAGCAAGCACAAAAGCAAAAAGCAGCCACTAATAAGCACTAAATTCCTTTACAGACAGGAGAGTGAGCCTCATGGCAAGTGCAGGAGCCTGCTCATTACTGGCTAAACAGCATTAACAGCTATAAATTCAGTCTAGTACATCCCAATCAAATCTGCCATTATCTTGAACCCTTAATGCCATATGTTGGTGACCAGAAAGGACTGTTGTGGCTTAACCCCAGCAAGCAGCCAAACACCAGACAGCTGCTCGCTTCCTGTTAGACACTAGATCCATAATTGTTGGTCCGGAACCACCTTGAGGGCTGTGTCTCTGTGTTTGTGGAGGGGGAAGGGATGGGTTGAACCTCACACAGGTGGGATGGCATCGTATCACTCATGGCAGCCCCTGGAGCCCACACAGGAAAGCCCTGGAATGGCCGTCAGTCACAAACAACCCAGGAAAACTATAACACCCCATAGCTCCTGAAGCCCCTGACACAGCTCGGATTGGCAGGGACAGTGAGGACACAGCCCCTCACCCTGGCCTGGGACCCCAGAGTGGCTGGTGGGTCAGAGGCCCCACCTGGGGGATTTGGTCATAGAGACCAGAGCAGATAAAACCAGAGGCACAGGGGTGCCACATGTCATGGCCCTGCCATCTGGACGTTTGAGAGCAGGCCATCCACAACATTCCAATGGTAACCATATGATGTCTCTCCCTCTTTCTCCTTCTCCCTTCTTGCTCCCTCTCCTCCTCTTTCTTTGCTCGTTTCTTGATGCTTTGGGTGGCTTGGAGATGGAGGGATTGGATTTCAACTTAAGCGTTGTGGAGGGATTGGATTTTGGCTTAAGTGTTGTGGAACATCTTATCTAACTTGTGAATTAACTCAGTAATTCCCATTGGCAGGCAGGTGTTCAGCCATCTCCAGGGGAACAGGGCCACATCACATGTAGCAGTTACTTGGGAAGACAAATACCATCAATCCTAACATCTGCTCCTTCTTCCCTCTTCCCCACACTTTATATAATGAGCATGGTATGGAATATCCCTTTGGTCAGTTTGGGTCACCTGTCCTGGCTGTGTCTCCTCCCAACTTGCCTTTCATCCCAGTCTCCTTCACTGTGTGGCAGTATGAAAAGCAGAAAAGGCTCTGTGAAACCCCTGACCAGCAATAATAAAAATTATCTATATTAGCAATCCTGTGTTCAGCACAAATCCAAAACATAGACTCATACCAGCCAGTGTGAAGAAAATTAACTACACCTCCAGAAAAAAACAGCACATGACCTCTTTCTGAAACTTTAAAAATGTAATCATTGTACAGTGTGGAGCAAAATTCTGTAAAGTGAGATGGACAGTCTTGAAGTTATCTTGTTACCAATTTACAGAGGTAGCAGTAAACAAAAGAAAAAAAGACCCATCATGTTGAATGCAAAGGAGTGCTAAGACACAATTTAAAGTAGCTATTGTCATGTTCCTAGCAGGGCTGGAATTCAGAGATGTATTTAATTTCCCATCCATTCCTCATTCTACATATCTTAGTACTGAGCGGAAAGAGATTTCACATTCTTTAAAATATTAATTTAAAAATATTTCAAGTGAAAAAGGGTGAGTTTTTTGTCTTCTTATCATACTATGCATCTGTACAAGATCCAGACACAAGGCAATCCTACAGAGAAGCTCTGCTGGGCTGTTTGTAATTGCAGCCTAAGCTGAATGTTGCCTGGGATGATAAAAATATTGGACACTGGTTCTGTGCCACTGCCCAATTTTTCATGCTAGAGTTGTAGAAAATCATTATTTCCATTCCTATTGTGAGAGAGAAGAAAAGAGCTGAGGCAGTCAGATGGCCATTCCAGCTAGAAATGTCTAGCTTCACAGCTCTGCAGATTCACAGGCCCAAAACCAACTCCATAAGATTCTTTTTGTGCTGAGTAGCTTCCCCTTTACTGCAACTCTACTGCCTGTTCCTTGGGTTTCTTTGTAGTTCATGTTATAAAAATCAATTTTGCTTTAACTGGTGAAAATTCTTGAACAAGGTCTAACAGGGCCTATTTTTTTGTCTTGCCTTAGTAATCAAAGGAGAACATAAAGCCAAGACTAGTTGATGACCTTAGTTTTATTTACAAAAAATATATGCTAGTCATGTATTAGACTTTGATCCCAAAAGGATTAAGGGTTAGAAAAACATGCTATTACAGTGTGTCTTGCTAAGGCACATAGTTGCTGGTTAAGAATTACCTTCCTTTCTACATTGATTTTGTGTTTCTCATGCTCTCTAGATTGGCAAAGTCTTGACTTTCAAAAATCAGGTAGAGGAAATGATGCTTTATTAGAAAAGAATTTTCTGGGAAAGTATATTTTTTTAGTCTTCAAACTTTATGGATCTCTTTTGTGAATTTATTAACTGTGTAATAAACAACTGACCATTCATAGTAGACCATATAGTCCCTTTTAAAGCTAATTTCTCAGTACTTTCACTATTCTTTTCTTTCTGTGTTTAATTAGTGTTATTTTCAAGGCTCTGAATTATAGAATACATGAGAGAATTTTCTTAAGTAATCTACTCCTCTAATGTTTTATCGTTTCTGATATTGTATGTACTGTTTTTTTTTTGATGGGTTTAGGCAAAGATTAGAACAAGTTCATCCAAAATGAGCTTAATGACCATGTTGTGAAGATTCACTTGAGCTGTATCAATCACATATTTCTATCAACCCTCCATCAATTATTAGACCTGAAATTGATTTCACATGTGAAGTTGAAATTCATAATTTTTATTGTTTGTATTACAGATTTTCAGGCATGACTGTTATTTTTAAGGAATGATACTAAAGCACCATTCTCAGTTCAGAGAAAATCTGCACTTACTTTCAGATGCTTTCTGTTCAAGTGCTAGACAGGTCTTGCATTTTCTTTTATTATTATAATGATAATTGATGATAATGAAATACTATCCAACATGCTGTTCTTAAGTATACAAAGTGTCACTTTTTTAATGGTAACATTATGTTAACTGTTATAGAGTAAAACCATTAAAAGATGCTATTCAATTTTCCTTATAACTACAAGTGCTATTGTATGCATTTCTGTCCTGCAGTTAATGTTGTGGTTATGCTATAGGACAAAATTAGATAGAGTAGGCATATTTAAAGAAATTAGCTTGTGCACTCGTTGAACAGAGAAACAGTGGGAGGGTTTCAGGCAGGTCTGATTTCTTGTTTTGATTTCCATGTTGCCTATTTTTCTTACATATTCTGACTAGCTAATTTAAAAGTAACTTCAATATGTTGCTCTACTATAAGTGGTGACTACAGGAAGCCTGGGTACACAATATGACCTTAAGAGAAGTGTAGGTTAAGTTCCCTGAAAATGACATCTATATACTTAAAAAAAGAAAAATAGAACATCCAAAACACCACCAAGAAATACTTTTAGCAGTCTCAAACCTTACAAGAAATGAAGAAAGTATATGAGTTCTTGTACTAGTTCAGGCTCATCAGCGCTCACATCTGTGTTGAAGAACAGTAAATCTTCTTTGCCACTCATCACATCTTCCTTCATAGATGAGCTTTTAATAGACAATGAGTTTGCAGCTGTATGATTATGAGGCCATCACTGTAATATCTAAGAGCTACCACAGAATCATGGAACAGCCTAGATTAGAATGGACCTTCGATGGGAAAGAGAGCCTAGATGAGATTATCTAGTATTCTTTCTAATCACATCTTGAAAAAACTCAGGTGATGTTTCTACCATGATCCTGGGGAGATTGTTCTGGTGAATGAGTGTTCTCATTGTAAAAAAATGTTATGTCAAAATGAAACCTCTCCTGGTGCAGCTTTTAGTTGTTGCCCCTCGTCTTCCTCATGTAGCTCCATGTAAAGCAAGAGACTGTACTCTTTGTAGACATCCTTTATGCACTGGAATACTGTGATGAGGTTCCCTTGAGCTGTCTAATATTCAATATTCACCTGAGGGAAGAAAAGAAGGCCTACATAATAATACATTGGGTTTGAAAGCTAGTGAGTGAAAAAACAGAAGGGAAAAATACACTTCTCTAGTAATACAAATTCAAGGATTTCAGTCACTATGTCTACAGTTTGACTTTGATTGTCTTTAAGTAGAAAAGGAGTTACTTGGCTTGTAGCATACTGCATATCACAGAAATGATCCTGTAGCAGAGTCTAGCTGTAACGTCAGGTATACTGTGGAGAGAGGCACTGCTCAGCTGGGTTGGCACTGCTTCCTGAGCCTGGGAAGGACTTGTCACAGTGTGAAATGATTGTTGAAGTATAATCTGGAGAAATAGTCATTCTCTCCTTTAGTCCAAAAGAGTAAATTTGTCTTGGTAATGATTACTGAAACAATATATAAAATAATAGTAAGTGACAGCCAGTCACCATGGTGCATGCAGCTGCTTGCTCATCCACCCACAGAATCTGGGAGACAGAAGAGAAATCTAGAAAATTTGTGGGTTGAGATAAAGACAGTTTAATAGGTAAAGCAAAAGCCATGCACATGCAATAGTTATTTGAGAAGACAAACACCATCATTCCAAATGTCCCCTCTTACTCCTTCTTCTGACCACTTTATATACTGAGCATGTTGTCACGTAGTCTGGGATATCCCTTGGGTCAGCTGCAGTCAGCTGTCCTGGCTGTGTCTCCTTCCAACTTCTCGCCCACCCCCAGCCTCCTTGCCAGACTGGCAGCATGAGAAACAAAAAAGGTTCAGATTCTTTGCAAGCCCTGCTCAGCAGTAACTAAAATATTCCTGTGTTATAAAAATTACATTCAGCACAAATCCAAAACGCAGCCCCAAACCAGCCACTGTGAAGAAAATCAGCTTTACCCCAGCCAGAACAGGTACACGTGAATCAAGTATTCTTTTGGAGCAGGTATTTACTGCTGATAGTACAATCTGTAAAAATGTGCACTAAATACTATACAAAATGTTGAAACAATTTCTTTTCAGTCTCACCTAAGGCTTTAAATCCTGTAGTTACATGGATAATTACTCTTTCCAGTATATGGATAAATGGAAATGGCAATGTAATAAACACTGCAGTGCTGAAAATATAGCATAAACCCATTATTTCAAACTGCAAACTATACAACTCTTTTCATCTATTTGCCAGTTAGACATTTTCTCTTTATACTATGAATTAAGTTCATCATCTTGGTAATATGGGAGAAAGTTTTTTTATTTTGTTTGAGGTTTTTCAATTATTATTCACATTATTAAAGATTATTCCCAGCCTAGCAAGCAAGAAGACTCCACAAATCTTTATACATTTTACAATTTTAATAAGAAATGAAAGTTGAAAGTGCTACACATTAATTTTGCACACCACTGCACCTGGGATGGGGCACCCCCATAACTATTCATAAGGAATAGTTATTTTATCTGTTGTCTTATGTACAGGAAATCTATTTCTGAGCATGAATGAACCTTGCATCCAGAATCCAAATCTGTGGTCATAAATCACCTTTCCATCACTTCAAGTTAAGAGGTATGTAGATGAAACAATACAGAGGTAATATTGTTAGATGCTTCACAGAATAACAGAATCACAGAATCAGCTGAATTGAAAGGGACACACAAGGATCACTGAGTCCAACTTTTAGCCCTGTACAGGACCATCCCCAAAAGTCACAGCACTTTCCTGAAAGAACTGTCCAAATGCTTCTCGAACTGTCAGGCTTGGTGCTGTGACCACTTCCCTTGGGAGCCTGTTCAGTGCCCAACTACTCTTTATGTGAAGAACCTTTTCCTAATATCCAACCTAAACCTCCCCTGACTCAACTTCAGGCCATTCCCTCAGGTTCTGTCACCAGTTACCACAGAGAAGAGATCCATGCCTGCCCCTCCTCTTCCCCTCACAAGGAAGTTGTAACTGCAATGTAACTCCATTCAGTGTCCTTTTCTCCAGGCTGAACAGACCAAATGAACTCAGCCACTCCTCATACGACTTCCCCTCAAGGCCCTTCACCATCTTCATTGCCCTCCTTTAGACACTGTCTTACAGCTTAATGTCTTCTTTTTATTGCAGTACCCAAAACTGCACACAATATTCAAGGTGAGGCTGCCCCAGTGCAGAGCAGAGTGGGACAATCCCTTCCCTCAACCAGCTGGCGATGCTTTGCCTGATGCCCCCCAGGACACAGTTGGCCCTCCTGGCTGCCAGGGCACTGCTGACTCATATTCAACTGGCCATTGACCAGGTCCCTTTCCCTGCACTATTTTCCAGCATCTCGTTCCCCAGTCTGTATGTACATCTAGGAGTGCCACATCCCAGGTGCAGAATCTGGCACTTCCCTTTGTTGAACTTCATATGGTTGGTGACTGCCCAGTCCTCTGATTTGTCGAGGTCTCTCTGTGGGGCCTCCCTGCCTTTGAGGGTATCAACAGCTCCTCCCAGTTTTGTGTCATCTGCAAACTTGCTCAGTATCTCTTCCAGTCCTGTGTCCAAGTCATTTATGAATATGTTAAAGAACACAGAGACCAAGATGGAGCCCTGTGGAACCCCACTAGTGACAGACAGGTCACCAATCTGATGTTACCCCATTCACTGTAACCCTCTGTGGTCGACCTGTGAGCCCATTTCTCACCCACCACATGATGTGTTTATCCAGCTGTGGATAATCAGGACATTTTGCCCTGGAGGATCCTGTGAGAGACAGTATCAAAAGCTTTACTGAAATCCAGAAATATTACATAGACTGGCTTCCCTTGATCCTCTAGGTGGGCTATCTTGTCATAGAAGGAAATCAGGTTTGATAAGTAGGAGCTTCCTCTTATGAAGCTGTGCTGGTTGTGATCAGTGACAGCATTGTCTTTCAAGTGTTTTTCAATACTTTCCAGAATAATCTCCATAACTTTACCAGGCACTGAAGTGAGACAGACAGGCCTGTAGTTTCTGGAGCCCTCCTTGCCCTTGTTGAAAGTCTGGACAATGTTCACTAGTGTCAAGTCAACTGGGACCTCTCTGGATTCCCAAGACTTCTTGAAAATCATCAAGATAGGTTTTGCAATAACATCTGCCACTTCTTTGAGGATGCTGGGATGAATCCCATCAGGCCCCAAAGATTTGTAGGGATCCAGCTGGAGCAGCAGATCCCGCACAGTTTTAGGGTTGACTGGTGTTACGCACCAGATCAGTAATTATTGGGTCAGAACCACCTTGTGGGGGTGCATGTATGTGTGTGTAGAGGGGGAGGGGATGGGTTGAACCTCACAGAGATGGGGTGGCATCATATCCATCATGGCAGCCCCTGGAGCCCCCATGGGGAAGCCCCAGAACGGCTGTCAGTCACAAACAACCCAGGAAAACTACAACACCCCACAGCTCCTGGAGCCCCTGACGTGGCTCGGATTGGCAGGGACAGTGAGAACACAGCCCCCCATCCCGGCCTCAGNTCAGTGGGTCAGAGGCCCTGCCTGACGGGAGTCGCCACAGTAGATAAAAGGCACACACAAGGTCTCCATCTTGCCCTGGCCTGCGCTCCTGAAGTTTGCCAGCATGTGACTTCTTAGTGGTAACTATGTATTTCTTTCCTTTCTTTCTCTATTATTTCTTCTCTTCATCTCTCTTCCTTTACTCTTTTCTTCCTCTTGTGGGTAACTTAAACACCTATGTTCTGTATTTAAGTTATGGGTATTTCACCTAAGTTGTATGGGGTTTGCTTTTGCTGAGTTTTCTACTCTACAGCAAGGCCTGATAGCTTAAAAGAGGAAGTCCCTTTGTTCCTAGTAGCCTGTTGTAATGCTTTTGTGAAGTTGTACGCTGCTCTTGTAAACCCTTTTTGCCAATTTTTTCACCAAATTAAAAGAAATCTCTTAGAGAAAAATGTGTAGCTTTTTTTCCAGGTGTGAACTCAAGGTATCAAAAAAGCAAAGGCTTTGCAAGAGTGTGTGTGGGCGAAATCTCTTGAGGTCTGACATTAAAGTGTAACAACCAGGAAAGCTTGGATCTTCTGGACCAGGGTGTAACAACTGGGAGCTGAATTACAGTTTATTTTGTCTGTTCATTTTGGTACATTTTATTTTTTGAACAGATAAGCCAATTAAAGATGTAAAATCTAGCAAAGTCTGCCAAGGTTGGTATTTTGTTTGAACAGAGGTGATATATCATGGGACACATTGATGAAGAATATGAGCAAAAGATATACTTATTCTGTCTGTGAAACTTACCTAAATATGAGCAGTGAAAGTTTGACAAACAACTGAATTTTTTGATTCTTATTGTATTCTCAACACTGGAAAAATATGATGAAACCTAAGTAGTATAAAGAAGTCAAAATTTTTTATTAATTGAAATGACAAACACTTATATGTCAAATAAAATATTTTTGCTTTTTTTATTTATCTTTTTCTCTCAAAACCAAATATTTTCTATAGATTTCATCTGATATTTTTAAAACATACAGTTTTTTGTTTTATTAAAAAAAAAACAAAAACTAACAATTTGTAATGCAGATCTGTATAACCTCTTGGAAAAACTGCAGTGCCATGCTTTACTTTAAACTGATCAAATTATTTGGGAAGTTATCTCCAATTTAATTTACTTTCCCTGTTTTATGATGTCCAGATGGTTATGTAACATGTCCTGAATATTGTCAGTATTTGGACTTGTCAAAGAACTGCATGGAGATCTGTGGCTGCTTCACTATATGTGTTTGAGACTCTGCAGCCTATGTGATTATGTAGAAGAATGCACTGAACATATTATTTAAATGTAATCTTCTTCCAACAGTTCAACACAATGCTTCTATATCATATTCTGGTATCTCTCCTCAGATAGCTTTTGACAATCTTGAGCAAATTCCTGAGTTGTTGGGTCATAGGGCAGAAGTAGTCTGGAAATAGTAATCCCTATTAGGTCATGCAATGTTGTATTAATGCAGGATTTATAACTCCAGAACTTATTTGATATCAAATGCTTCAGGCAGGAAGGAGAGAGCCTGTGTGTGCTTTGTGTATGCATAGTCTATGACACTATCTATTTTAGGTGATTAGTGTGCTATTGTTTCAACTATACTTGATTTCATTAAATCTTTTTGAAACCTAAATAAGTTTAAAGAGGCAACATTTTGAGTTTCTCCTTCCAGGCAGCATTAGATCTGTTTCTCGGATTTGTGTCCTCTGTGCTTATAATGACAGAGCTGTCTAAAAACTCTAATAGTGTCTTTTCCTTTCAAATTATTACTCCCTTGCAGTTCTGCCTCAGAAAATATTTCAGGTCACATTACTATATGATTGTACAATTTTCTTGCATTAAAAAATGCACCAAAACTGTTTGCTTAGACATGTTACCATAGCTGAGGATAGTCTTCACTGTCAGGATTTGGGGACTAGGACATTTAAGCGCTTCCATTTCCCCAAACTGCTAACTTCATTTTATTAGAATTTGAATGAGGGTTGATGAGCAGTTCTACTACACTAGCCTTTCTCTAGATCTTTACTGATTTCACTAAGGCCTACACATTTCTCACTGTGAAACATAAGAGTGGGTATCAAAACAGTAATTTCTTTTTCCTTGTTTTTGGTTTTTATTTTTTTGTCTTTTTTTTTTTTCAAATACAGAAACAATTGCTTGTCAGAGACACCCAGAGTTTTTCAAAAGCTATGTTCCTTTACTGTTCTTCAAGTGAAAGTGACTTTCATTTTCAAAGACTCCAAATACCCATCATACCCAAGAAGGTCCAGTGTTCCAGAGCACTTCTAAATGTAGCATGACTAAGTAAAAACTGGACACAAAGCAATCATACGATTCACTGTCATAGTGTATATCAGCAGTTAAAAACCTTGGATAGTCAGGCAAAGAAACAAAGAATGAAATCTGATAAAAGTTCTCTCAACGTATTTTTTCATCTCAAAATTTTTGTATAACTCCATAGTTAGTCATTTTTGTTTGGCTAATCAAACATAAATTCATGTGAAATAATCTCATTGGTGTATCATTTTTTATTTTCAAGAGCCCTTTCTGTTGCTTCCTGATGTCATTCCTTAATCTAGTTATAAAATAATTAGAGATTTTTATCTTTAGAACTACTTTTCATTATGCATTTCCCTGGGCAGCCTGTCTCTCAAAGCCTGACAACCCTTTAGGTGAAGAAATTTTTTCGAATATCCAAACTAAACCTTCGCTGGTGCAACTTGAAACTATTTCCTTTGATGTTGTTACTTGTTACTTGTTACTTGGGAGAAGAGACTAACCCTCACCTTGCTTCACGCTCCTTTCAGATAGTTGTAGAGAGTGATAAGGTCTCCCGAGTCTCCATTTCTCCAGGTTGAACAACCCCCTGCTCCTCGTAGGACTTGTGCTCCAGACCCTTCACCACCTTTGTTGCCCTTTTCTGGACATGTTCCAGTGCCTCAATGTCTGCCTTGTAGTGAGTGGCCCAGAACTGGACACAGGATTTGAAGTGAGGTCTCACCACTGCTGAGTACAGAGGAACAATCACTGCCCTAGTTCTGCCGGCCACACTATTACTGATAGAGGCCAGGGTGCCATTGGCCTTCTCGGCCACCTGGGCACATGCTGTCTCATATTTGTCCAGCTGTCGACCAACACACCCAGGTCCATTTCAGCCACTCTTCCTCAAGCCTGTAGTGTTGCATAGGGTTGTTGTGACCCAGGTGTGGGATCCAATAGTTGACCTTGTTGAACCTGCTACAATTGACTTTGGCCCATTGATTCAGTCTGTCCAGATCCCTCTGAAGAGCCATCCTACCCTCCAGCAGATCAACACTCCCCCCCAGCTTGTTATCATGTGCCAACTGACTGAGGGTGCACTCCATCTCCTTGTCCAGATCATCAATAAAGATATTAAAGATGGATGGCCCCAATACTGAACCATGAGAAACACCACTAGTGACCTGGGCTCAGCCATCCAGATATTTTTCTACCCAGTGAAGAGCTACCTGTCCAAGACCCAAGCAGCCAGTTCCTTCAGGAGAATACTGTGCTACAGCTTCAAAGGCTTTGCCGAAGTCCAGGTAAACAACACTGATAGCGCTGTGCTCATTCGCTAAGTATGTCACCTTGTCATAGGAGGAGATCAGGTTGGTCAAACAGGATCTGTCTTTCATAAACCCAAGCTGACTAGGACTGATCCCCTGGTTATCCTGCATGTTCTGGCTATTGCAGATGGGCACATCATATTTGGTAACCTCACATCAACTGGGACCTCTCCAGGTAGCCAGGACTGTGGGTAAATGATGGAAAGTGGCTTGGCAAGTGCTTCTGCCAGCTCCCTCAGTACTCTTAGATGGGTCCCATGGACCTTCAAGGGTCTAAGTGGTGTAGCAGGTTGCTGACCATTTTGCCTGAGGTGTAGCAAATTGCTGATCATTTCCTTTTAGATTACAGGGATTTTCTTCTGCTTTCCATCTCTGTCTTCCAGCTTCACGCAACACACTAGTAAAAAGTCTTAATGATGCATGCATTTGCATAAGGTTGTGTTATATGTACTGACCTCTGTTGGTTGCTGACATACATTTGAACATGGGAAGATTAATAATACAACTCCCTCTGCTCCACTGACATGTCTGTTCTGAACCTTGGGAGGACCCTGCTTTCTCTGTAATAAGGATTATTCATAACCCTCTTATAGTGAACAGCCATATATTCTCAACTTGAAGTACAGCTTATTAATCAGCCATACAGTCCTGGAATTTAATCTAAAATATTAATACGGTATGCTATTCACTCAGACCAATTCATGTCACCACAACTGAACAGGTTCAATTGCTGCATTATAAATTCTGATTTTTAATAAAGTTGAACACCACATCAAGCTTGCTATTGCCATACAGGATGTTGTCACCTTTTCAAAGTTTTTTGTTTCCTCTGATAAATAGGCTCCAAGTTTCAAAGCATGATATTTTAGATTGGCTTTCTTTGACACATTTACATTCTGTAGTGTAAAATCTGACATTTCAGAGGAATCTGAGTCTCCTGAAGTTATTACCTATTACTAACTGAAAACATTCTAAGACTAAACAGAATATGATTCATAGTCTTAATGTAAGAAATATATATTATTCAATCACAATGGAATGTCATATTTATTTAATTGTACATATATTCAAATAATACTAATTTAGTGGATAGTAGTACTGAGCAATTGTCTATGGAGTGTCAAAAGACAAGGTTTTTTAATGATCCCTGTCACATTACAGTGTTTTGCAAGAATCTGGAGCAGAAGTACAGAACATAAAGACCAAGAGGTCAGAGATGAAGAGAGTTCCTGCGAATCTATGTACAATTCCTCCTTATCCTAGTGAAAAGCCCAAGAAAAATATGGAAATAATTTTATCCCTTGGGTTGTAGACTTATTTTATTGATGTTTCCTCAGTCACAAACAGAGCAGCTACAGTGTGTGACTCAGGTATTATTTCCTATGTGATATTATAAACAGGGATAATTCTTGCAGGATCTGAAACCTAAAGGTGAAGTAAGAAGGGAAAGTGACAGTATAGATACTCCAGTGCATCAGATGATTTAATTTTTACATGATGTTTATTCTGCAGAACTGATTTCTCCTCTTTGTGATTACACTGTCTGTGATCTGCACAGCAATATGCTGAAGCCTTACTGAGATTTTTAGCTCAAATCCAAGATGTAAAATTAGGCCTTGAGCATGTCTAGCCATTAAAGACTCCTTGGCACTTCTGAAAGACAGGAAAGGTGTCACCTGCTGAAAATTGCCTTGGTTTGCTAGCCACAGCCTAGTCTGGGTAATTCATTGCATTGTTCTTATCTAAAAAAACTCCAGAGTGGCCAGATTGTCCTGATAATGCCACAAAGTACGTGGTCAACTCAGTAACAAACACCATGTTTTCTTCAAATATAACTAATCACCAGTTAGGATAGGGAAACTATGTGTCCCTATATGCTATTCACTAAAATTTCATACACTGTAGTGACAGTGCAATTTAAGTTATAAAATAATACATTTATTTTGACTAATACAAACAGAATGAGGGGAACTGTTTTGGACTGTCCTTTTAACTCTGATTTGGGAATCCGGACGAAAAATTGATGCATTATTTGGAATGTAAAGTTAAGTGTTGCTGTAGGATGTGATGTCTTGGAGGTGGGCATAGAGAGAAGGGTTTATGTGCAATTCGTTCCATTAAAACATACCGAAAGTAATTCTACATTAGAGTCTATGCAAAGATTAATGATAAATTGTAAAAAAAAACAAGATTTTTTTTTTTTTGTTAAAACATAGTCCAAAGAATACTTGAGCCTTCACCTTATACACATAGATGCTGCACTGATGAGGCAATTTTGAGAAAATATAGATTTCTGCAGCATATTTTAGTTTTAATAGGATGAAGAGATTAGGATTTTTAATTATGTGTTGGGAACAGAAGGGTATTCATCATATCAGTATTCTTTCAGAAATATTTTGTTTTTCATGGAATTTGGAATTTTCTTGGAATTTGGCTCCAAGATCAAGAGCAAATCAAGAGGGCATCAGTGTGGTTTGGACTGTGTTAAAACAATCAGGACATTTCCCTCCAAAAAGAAATTGTGTTATGAACTCCTGCCTTTATGACTACTACTACGGGATTGATTGGTTTCTTTGTACATCCCTTAGGGTCTGCCAGTTCATGGGATGAGCAAGTTCTTCTCTAGCAACTTTTCCTCTGACACTCTTTTCTATTATTTTTGTACTTTAGAATCTTTTTCTTGGGTCAGGGTCTTTAGATTTAGAAACTTGCCCTGAGTTCCCTTAGGGTAGAGGTTCTTTGAATGTTGTTTTTTTTTCCCTGCTATTTTCCTTGCCAAGTGACCTGGAAGGTCTTAGGAGAAGGAAAGAGCTAGGAAATGGTGTAGCTAAATCATTGATTTACCTCATCATTTTCTGTAATTCCAGAGGGATATAATGAAACGGTGGTTACTATCCTGGAAGCTGCAACATCTTTCATTTGCAGGCACATGGTCCTTTTTATGTTTGTTTAAAAAGTAGTCATTTTAAAAGTAGTAGCCTTTTCCTGTCAATAATCCTAGCCTGTGCAAATTAACTAGTCCTGGGGATTATACTGCCAGTAGACAAGTCTACTGCTTAGGTATAGTTCCCAGCAGTAAAGCTGGCATTTGGCCTGCAGGAGTAGATTACTATGGATTGTTTCCCAGGATTAGTTCTATAAATTATGTCCTTTGGCATCTGAAGCCTATCTTTGGGAATACTCTCTTCATGACTTTTAAAATTCAGTTTGGATATTCACTTTGAACTTTCAGAAGAGTGCATGTAATTCACCCCAAATCATACCACGTCAGACCCACTTGCTACAGTTGCAAACTTACGTAAAACTGTCAGTCCATGAAGGAACAGTCGGGACCTGGTGATTGAGTGTTTTGGTGTTGAGGAAGTCAGCATGGTAGTTAACACTTCAAGGATTCTTACTTACTGTCCCCATCGTTGTTAAATGTTTGTAGGGAAATATGTCATTATGTTTTCGGGTCTGTGAACATTCTGTCAGACTTTTGCTGCAATTTAGAGAAGCATTTGAGCTGTCCCATACTAAGCCAAACCTTTAAGCACATGCCTGAATTTCATTCATTTAAGAACACATTAAGGTTAAGGATTTTTTTTCAAGTGCTTTAGTGAATTGATATTTTAATTTTTAAAATACAGGCTTGGCTTCTGGTAGGGAACTTCAGTCATTTATAGTAATAATAATGTTTTTCTGAAAACTAAAGTAATCATGGTTTGATTGAGCTGATTGTTTCTAAACAGAAAAGAGTTTTTGCCCCATTCTGGCAAACAGATCTGTCTAACAAATAGGACAAATAAAAAGCAGGAGAAAAAATAGTATTATCTGTATGATTATGTTGTGAAACTGCCTCTCAAAGAATTTTAGCAATCTTACAAGCAGCCAAGGAAGCATACATAGCAATAGAAATGACTCCTTACCTTTACAATCTTCAGGCCTGAACTATTTCATTTTCCCTCACTGCTGTCACATTGCTAAAACCCAGTATGTTCCTTTTTCTTCAATTAACAGACAATTAAAAGACACAAGTCCTTTTACAGAGAAGAGACTTGTCTTTGATATATTTTGTCAGATTTCCTGTAATTGGAAAATCTGGAATGACTGCTTATGGGAGTTAAATATTAAAATCCAAATTTATTCTTTAACCTATTAAAAAAAACTCAAACATCTAATTTTCTATTCTCTCAAGCAGCATTGTCAAAATTCTCTTGGCAGGTGTCTGGATAGATGTAAGTTACAGCTGGCGTCTGTCCTGCTCTTTACATTGATGTTTGTATTTGTCCATCTGACTGAATGCCACCTGCTGCAAGGGCAGGAGGGTAGGATCACCTGTTTCTGAACAAAGTCTTTCTGCCAACAGAAGGTTATTCAATTAGGCAATCACTCCTGCTTAATGCTGGTTGGGATGATATCAACCACCTGCACTTTCTGTCCCTCACTTCCCATTTCCTGGGGACAACAGTCTTTTCTGTCCCTGGGGAGAAGGTGAAGGTTTTCAATCTGTTCTCTTTTTGCATTAGCTTCTGACTACAATTATTAGAATCTGACATTTGTTTCACTTCCTGACTGGGGCTGTATTCAATGCAGACACTTTGTGAAATATGAATAAGAATTTGATAACATATTAATATTTTAGCACTTCTCCCTGCTCTAGTGTGCTGCATTTTTCTCTTGCTTGCCTTGACATGATATTAATAAATTTCATGTTTTAAGGCATTACACTAGGATAACTAAGGAAAGAGTCAGAATTCTTAAGTGTAATGTCACTACAAGAGTCTCCTTGCAATTGTGTTTATGTCTCTTTTTTTTCTAAAGGTCTGTTTGTATGGTTGATTTTACTACAGTTACTCCAGTTTGTAGAAACTGTGGTTACTCTAGCTTCATAAACAGACATTTGTGTTCTCTTTGTTTTTAATTAATTGGATGTGTGGCCTTGTGAATTTCAGGGTGCACCTTGCACAATGGATCTCATTTTGGGGAAAAAAGAAAAACAAAAGGGATTAAGAACACCATGTGCGTCTCAGAAACAAAGAAAAATGCTCCTTTATACATTTTCTAAAAACTTAGTAAATTCATCAACAGTATGTCAAACAACCATCTACTCTGAAGTTTATTTTAATAAATGACAACTCTTATATCCATATCAGATTACATAACAATTTCCTGAAATACATAATATTTATGGCATCTTGAAATATTTACATGAAACAGGAAAATTGTCCTCTAAGCATGGTTGTCAGAACAAAATTGAGTTTCATTCAACTCTCCTATGTGTCTGAGATCCTGCTGAAACCAAGTACCATAGTATTGAATTTGAAGTGATTCCATTTGCTTTTAAGTGCATTGAAGACAAGATTGTGCCTGTCAGATCTTATTTTAGGTAAAGAGCATAACTCAAATAATTTTTGTGCTCTGGTAGTCCTTAACTTTTTATTTTATTTTATTCTTTTCTATTGATGTAGTCTTCTATTCTCTCAAATACTTGATTTTTGTAGGCCCTATGTGTCATTCTGTGAAGTAAAGTTTATTAATGATTTGCTAGTTTAAAAAAAACACTTTTTTCCAGTTGAAATGATCTTACCCTCTAATGAGTATTTAAACAGTTTTGCAAACAATACACATTTTTCTGAAATAATAGAAAATGTAGCTCCAGAAAAAAAGAAGTCATATAAATTTTCTTCCTCCACTTTTAATGGAGGGATAATCTGAAAGATTTCAGTTTCTTAATTGCCTTAATAATTTTTAATAAATATGTCCTTATATATTTAATTAATGATTAATTGTAAAATCCATTAACTTTTTATGCCTCTCAATAGTCAGTAAATGTTTTACACTCAATGTGCACCTTCTGCCTAGAATGCAATAAAACCAACATCATAAGGGTGTTGTTTTTTGTGAATACTTAATAACAAACTACCAGGGCTGTATCCCCACCAGTGGAGTATGTTATCTTTTCTTGAGAACCATACTATAGCTTAGTGTTTTGGAATAAAACAGCCTGTTGAGCAGTTCATGTGTAATTCCTGCAGCATTTCGGATTCTTATATTTCAAAGGACATACCAGCTTTGAAAACTGGGTAAAGCCAAATTCCTGTTGACACTGTTTTTGATGCTCTTGAAAAGGTATCTAAACTGTAAATAGTTTCCCAGTGATAATTAGATAGGTAGTCTGTCTGCTTGCTTACCATGAAAGTAATAATGTTGCTTCCAACATTGTTACATCCAGTGTACTTAATAAACATCATCAACATATTTTTCATGTAAATAAATTGAGGTAGAAAAGATGATACTCAGATTATTTAACTAGCCAAACTTCAGGAACAGAATTAATATCTCTACGTGAGAAGAAGAGGAAAGACCAGGACATTAGAAAGTGTTTGCAACTTTATTTAAATAATTTTTTGTCTTTCTGAGAATAACCAAGTTTAATATTTTTGTTATGATTACTTACAATTATAATGAATGCATAAAAATATACAGAAAATTAAGCATGACCATTTCTCCAAGTGAAGAATGGTGAACTTAAAAAGTCTTGGACAAATGAAAAGACAGATGACAAGTGAGATGAATATAAAGACTCAAAAGCTGTAAATCAGTGAATACCCATGAGTATAAATACTTTCATACATCTCATCATTGAAGACTGTCATAGACATAACTTTCCAAACTGACAGAAGCCAACATAGATGACAATTCAGCCATCTAATCAGCCAGTATGGTTTAGCTTCTTGAGTTGCAATGAGGGGAAATGTGCTGTTTCTACTAGATTAGGTCCACTAATCTTTCTTTCACCCAGTGAAATTAGTTTCTAAGCAACTTTTAAAGGAGAAAATTAAATAAAGATTTTAAAAAATAGGAAAAGAGGAATTAAATAAATCTTCTCCCAGCCAGATAAAGGTTCTTTAAACCATGACATCACGGATATTTTGTCTAAAAATTATGAATGCGCAAAGAGATTGGATGGAGAGAAATTGCAGAATCATAAAGTGAAGATGGAGGAGAAACATAATTCCATATGCATAAATGGAAGGTAACTAGGAGATGAAAATATATGCAACTATTGAGTTGAAACAGCTCGGAAAAAATATTGCAGTAAAACATAGTAGTTCAATTACTGCAGAATTAGTCACTGTAACACTCATCTTGCTTTCAAGACAGAGCATGACTTGAAAAATGTGTTTCCAGACCACATTATTTTGTACATACTACATTTTGAGCTAGACCAGTGCACTTCAAGTCCAATGACTTTACACCATAATTACACCTCTGAGATAACAGAGGTGATTTTTACTTCTTAAATGGTGTTGTACAGGAAGATTGCACTTTTTTAAGTTGCTTAAGATATCATTTACTTCTCAGTCTGATGCACAAAATTTCTTCAAAGGTATGCAGTCACTGGCAAACCATCCTATGCAAATTTTCCCTAGAACAAAGTTGACCCCTAGAAGGACTCTTGACAAATTTTCCTTCAATACTAGAAATTAATAATATGGGTCAACTCAGAGTTCAAAACAAGTATTTTCTCAGTTGAAATAAAAAGCTGAGTTAGTCTTGCTGTCAGCGACAATTGCTGAGTTAGATCAAGGATATTTTTAAATATATTGCAGTAATACAAGGGCTTGTCTTCATAGCACTTATGGAATATTGGTATGTATCAGTTTAGAAAGTGAGAAAATTACATCTGAAACAATAATTTATTTGACATCTATATTTGTACAAGTTAATGCTGTGTGCTGACAGAAGTAAACTAGACTGATTATAAATATCTGCTTTTAATTTTTTTAATGTGTTCAAGAAAAGCAGGAGTCCTCATGGAGATCCTATTGGGCCTATAGTCTATACAGAGTCTACAAGTACAGCCTGAAGGATGAACCTATTTATACTTTTCTGAGTGAACAAATCCCAGCAAGCCCAGAAATTTTCAGTCAGGTAGCAGTGAAGGGCAGATTGGCCACAGCTGGCCACAGCTGTGTGATTGGAACAAAAGTGCTAGTGGATTTTGTGCTTAAGCTTCCTTTGGAAAATTGCACCTTCACAGCAGGGCAGACATAAAATATGGGTCATTGAGCATTAGGGCAGATGTTCTATAATGGAATTAGCCTTCAAAAGGAGATGTCAGCTGTAGAGACCACAAAGTCCTCTGTTATGCATGAAAGTATATTTATGCATGTGTGTATATGTATATATTCATATGTAAAATTGGTAACATGCAATTTAGATTGAAGGTTAAGTTTGTTCCAAATGAAAGGCTATAAAAATTTTGGTGCTGGTGCAAATGAATACACGGCCAACAGTGTTGGCTTGAAACAGATAAATCTCTGTTTTGATTTACACTTGCAGCACTCAAATGGCAGAATCAATTTGTTTGAAAATTGGCAAAACAGATTTGTTGTGCGCTATAACCTTGTATGCTGAAATCCATCCCAGAGGGATTTTTTCTTTATGTTTGAATTATAAATTTTAGAAATTAATTTTTATTGCATATATATTGTCATAGCTTTAATTATAATGGTGTAGCTATTTTTTTAAACAGTATGTATGTATATTTCTAGCTGCTAACTAATATTTCTAAAATAGTAGTCAAAGGAAAAAAGGCAGGGGCAAAAACAGTAAGTCATTGATGTGAAGAACAAATAAAGGGAAAAAAAAACCTACTCTAAGAATGACTGAGGATGAAAATTGACAGCTGAAATTGTTAGAAGTAATGTGGAGGTAATAATATATGGACATTTATGGGGTATATGTTGTGTCTGCTCTGTATTTCAAGGCTCAGTTTTGTTAAGAGAATACAAGAGCAAGGTATATAAGATCATACAAGCCAATAAAAGCAATTATTATGGCTAACTGCCACAACTTAAAATAAAATTTGAGTGTAAATTTAATACATGCAACACTGTATTTGTGCTTGAAAAAAGTCTGTTCACTTTTTTTTTTTTTTTAAGGGAACATGGGCATTGCTGGTTATTCCATATAGCACACAGATACAGAAATGTCTAATCCTGAATCATTCACTTAGGGCAAATACTTGTTTTCACCTGTGGTGTAGCCTTTTAAGATCCTTTTCATGTCATATTTTATTAGATGTCATTTAGTCCAGTTTGAAAAACATGGAGAACACTTGAGATTTGTGTTACATTCATGTCTTCATTCAGTAACATTCATTTTCAGTACCTTTGGGATAATCAGATAAATTCTCCATAAACTTTCCTACAAGCTGATGTCAGTAAGCTCCTGTTAGCATAAAAAGAATGCAGTTAAATTATACCTTATTTTAATGAGCCTACATTTTAAATTTAATATGAAACGGTGAGATTCTTTAAAAACATAAAAAAGAAAGAAGCACCTGCATTGAGATTGTTCCCTTTGTTAATGCCAAATCTGTAAATTGGTAAGCATTCCAAGATCATGATTTCTTAAGTGATATTTGTTACCTGAAATTAGAAAGACAACTTTAGAGACACGTTTTCTATCACTGGAAATCTAAGACCAAATAAATTCAAAGATTTTGTGATTTTTCATCTCTTCAAAATTACTAGAAGGCAGTGAAGATTGAGGAACAAGCCACAGATGTGACTGTGCTGACAGCTTTCTGTCTTAGCCCCACCCTTATTTAATATGCAATCACAGGCTTGTCCTGAGGATAGGCTCTATGTTTTTTTCAGGAAATAGAGTAGTTTACTCAAAAAATTGATAACATTGGTTTGTATTTCAATCTCAGTCCAGTTTTTTTTCTAAACATTTATCCAGAGTGGGTTAGCTTTTAAATCTAAATCTAGTAGTCTGACATCCCTGTATATTTGAAGTATATGGGCTTCTGAGGTAGTATATAATCAAGAAGCATACTGAATGAACTGTTGTGTGAACAGCCATGGCAAACTAACATTTACAAGACACTCTCTTAATTGTTGGCTTTCTGCCCTTTCCCTGTATCTGCACTTTCTTAATTCTAGTCAGGAGTGAAATTGAAAGGTTTGCCATGGTGAGAATCTATTTGTATTTATTTTTCTGTACATGTTTCAGCAAAATTCTGGCTTGTTTAGACCATATCAAATTCTACTCCAACTTCTTACCCTTCTTTTTTCAGTATCTCATAGCAACTCAGAAAAACCATTTTCTTAGCCTCCCTGACACCTTCTCATCTGCATGCCTTCTTTCTCTTGAATAATTTCCTTTATTTTTTTGTTTCTATGGTCTTCTGGCCTTGTTATTGACCTTATACAGAAGAACACCAGGGGAATGTTTGAGCTTTTTCTGTATTTAGTGACCATTAGATGTTAAAAAGAGAACTGTTCTTACTTCCTAACACCCTGTGCTGATAACATAGCAAGATAAAAAATTTTAAATCACAGATTTAAGGTTCCATTGGTCTGGGAAGTGAGCAACCTACAACATTTAAGTACAATCTTATAGTATCATCAGCTCCACTGAATTCTCTGCTTGAGGCAGGTTGATATGTTCTCTCAGCTCAGCAGCATATTGTTTGACTTGCACTTCTGGCAAATCTAATGGGGATTAATGGTAGCAAACTCAAGAGCACTCAGGGCCTTGTTCAGCCTACTTTGATGCCAAGCAGCTCCATAGAATGCTGAGGAAAATGCTCCAGCTTAGGTTTATCTTACTATCTCAGTCAATTCAATGAGAAGTGCCTTTTTTAGGGAACCCAGTATTACAGGACAAAAAAAGGCCTTGCTAAGCGTGGAGACATTTTATATGTCTTTCTAGTGCCTAGTGAAAATCTGTCAAAATTTTGTCTGCAATGCAAAAGGAGAATAATTTGCTCTGTTTAGGAGACCATCCTTCTTCTCTGCAGGCACATAAGTTTCATGTGGATAATCAGTTAGAAATCTTGGACATTTTATTTCTTATAATTTTCATAGGAGTATAATGTCAATAAATCGATCTTAATGAAAATTGGTTTGATTGTGAGAAAATTGATTAAAATAATTTTGTTTCCGTTTTAGTAAAATGAGAAGCATATTCTTCCAATCCAGAATGCTTCAAGGTGCTTTCTTGTACTTCTATAGGAAGCCTTACTAAGAATGTAATTCCAGACTATTTTTAGGTCAATGTTCAAAGCAGACAGCAGGCACTGCATCCCAAAACACAATGTTCTTTTCCTCCTCCTCCCTCTTCAAGTAAAGCCTATCCAGCTTTATCTTACAGAGCTGGATTTCAGTTTTAATTCTCAAGTTCAGTTGTTAGCACTTCTGTAGGTGTTCCGCACTAATTGTGTTTGTGCAGAAGAATATCCCCTGAGTAACTGAAATCACACATGACAGAGTAAGAAAAAGACCCCCTTGTGTATCCAGATCTGAATCCTGAATGCAGAAAGGTTCGCTTGTTTAAGTGAAACAGAATCAACCTTCTCTCTAATAGTCAATTCTTATCTCATACAAACTTTCTACTGGTAAAATGAAACTGATCACATGGAAAACAATACTCCTAATTATAAACATTTATTATAATGGTACTTCTCAGAAGATTTTAGTTAATGCATATTCTTTGCCACTCTGATGTTTGAGAAATCATTCCAAAGGGTTCATCTGTTAAATTATATCAGAAGCCTATAGAAATTGAGGTTTTTTTCACTGTAGAGAGTAACTCTATGCTTTTTATCCAGTTTAATGCTGCTCAAGTGGACTTTATTTTAAGATGATGTGTAGTATTTATTTTTCCCGCATCTATGGTAAATTATTTCAAAAGTGTTTCTTCTGGACATCATGAAGAAGGAGATGGATACACACATTAGTCCAGAGTGAATATTTTTAGGCATGTTACATTCAAATAATACTCTTATGTTTATCCATCACATTCCATTATGTAATCCTGAAGTATCACCAATATTTATCAGAGTATCAAACATTGTAACTGTTTTTGAAGCATGGGTTCCTACTTTTAGGTACTGAAACATCTAACATAGCAGTTTATAAATATTCACTGAATCAATTAAACAACTGGTCTCTTCCTCTTTTTTGTTTTGTTTCTTAAGACATATATGTTTGTGAGTCTTGCATGTTTTTTACTCTTGGAAAATATGTTTTTCATCAAAGAAAAATTCTTTTCATGCCAGCATATCTGAGATTTTTTCTGAAATCCTGTTACAGTGTTTTGACCAAAAATAAAACAGCTTCACTATCCTACTTTGTGGGAGATGCAAAATCAGATTCTCTTTTCAAATTTTCTTAGACATAATGATGTAAATCAGATTATCTTATCAATTTTTATTCAATTATATATTTTTAAAAAGATACATTCTTTTTAAAAATATATAATTCATCAAATTTTAAATGACTCAAAAATGGTTTGCTATATGAATAGAATTATCTAAACAGTGTCAGTGGGGTGGATGGGAGATTCAGACCCCAAATATTCCAAACTGGATGTAAGGGAGCTCTCACTTAACATGTGAAAGACCAGTAGATTAAGGGATTTGAAGTTGACATATCCTAAGTATTTTCACCTTGTCTGTGGTGAAAATCCCTCTGACTCTGTTTTGTTCTTTTATCTCTCTTTTTTTTTTGAGAAAGTCATATAAAAGGCTTTTTGTTTCATTTCAGCAAATATTTCCTATTTTTTTATCTCAGATAGACTTGTGTTACAAATGAGGATTTCAGACACTTTGAAGTACCTTCTTTAAATGTAATTTAAAACATTAATGTTAGCAGATATTAAATACATTTTACAGAATGCATTCGGAAATTAGGTATATTTTTAACTTCACCTCTGTTCAATCTCCAAAGTTCTGTGTAAACATACTAACTGAATTCTGGTGAAACTTTATCTTGCAATGGAAGTTGTCTCTGAGTCAAACAAGGATAAAGACTAAAATTTATCTTGTCATGAGAAAGGAAATTGAACAACCATTTCAACTACATTTCAGTTCTTCAGTCAAGGTGTGTCAATCCATGGCAATCCAGATCATAGTCATGTAAGAGACCAGGATCATGTCCATTATCTTTCTCTGCTATATGAACCAGATTGGCTGGGTCATCCTTTAATGACCAACCAAACACCAGCTTGTGTTGTTCAGAGATATTCTGGATACAACTGAAAGCATATGAAGGCTTTGAATCTACTTTCTGGTCTCAGTCTGTGTGATCTGAGAGAATACTGTGGATGATGAGAATTGTTCAGAGTGCTTTCAGATCTTGCTATTGATGCTTGTCCTTGCCAAGTTCCATTTTACTGAACTGCATGCCATTATTTACTGATTTTGTTTAAGCTTAAGAAAGCAAGGAGATGGGTCTGCATACAAGCAATGAAAACGAGATGTAAGGATAATATTGTCTACAGCATTTGCTTAGACTATCTGGTCAGTGCTCCTCGTTTGGGGGAGCTATTCAGTTGCCAAGAGAGGTTGAGACATGAAGGATTTTTCAAAGTAAAGTTTTATGGACATGAGCTGATCTATAGAAAAGACAGGAAACAGTTCAGCCTTTTCACTGGTTATTGAAATTTTTAGGAGTATCTTAAGAAAGCATCTGATAATTTGGTTCTATGTTTGTCTGAACCTAATAACTATCTAACCTAATCTCTCACTGATAAATGAGTTTTGCTTAAATTTCTGTGGTTTGGATGCCTTTGCTAAAGGGGAATAATCCACAATGAAAATCATGTGGAAGACATGGTAAGATTCTGTGGAAACCAGGAGGATCTGACGTTCTACTAAGAAGATATTTTGTTCATATATGTGAATGCATGGATTATTTCTTACAGTTTGACTCTGTTGCTCAAAAATGCAGACCCTGTTAGTATAAAATTCTCAGGCAATGCAGAAAGCAAAGAAGCATGCAAGGGGTATGAAATTAGCATTGAAATAGATTACAGGAGTTAATAGAAAATAATTAAAATTAAGTCTGTTTGAAACAAGAATGTGAATCAAATATACATTGTGTTTGAAAAATTCATAAAAATATCAGAAAAAATAAATTAGGCTGATTTAAGTACATCATTATAAGCCTATTTGTTCCCAGATTTCTGAGAAAGCCCATTCTAGCATAATTTTTGTGTTTCAGTTTAATGTGAAGCATTTTCTGTCAGTTGCCAGCATAGATGATAGGATGTTTACATGTTATTATAAAAGAATTCATGGTTCATGAGTACTTTAAATTTTATATGTCTGGTTGAAGAATCTTGACTGACTATAGAATGAATTACCTTTTATATCCATCTGGTTGGTGTATGGAGCTGGAATGAAACATTAAGAAGCAAAAAATGAATGATTTAACTAGGCTCTTTAAATAAACTAGTAAAGGGATAAATCTTGTTTGAAGTATACAAATAATATAATTTATCTTGCAACATTGACATGCGAATAATTGCAGCTATCCATTTCCCTGGTGAAATAAAATCCACATACTTACCATTGTTATGCTCTGCGACTCAGCTCTTTTCCACCCTTTCACCATCTAATATTAACCAACACACATCAATGTGCAGAAAAAAATTTCCCTTCAAAGCAAGTCATCCACATGAACAGCCTTATTTGAAAAGCTTAGAGGACGATTAGTTCCTCAGGCTATATTCCTATTTAAAAAGGTACAGGGAAGAATATATGATAGTCAGCAGCATGCATGAAAATTAGAAATTGTGAATTTGATTTAATCTCAAAACACAGATTAGGTATTCTGTAAAAATATATATTAAGTATATTAATTTATAAACATTATTTTAAACTTTGAATTGATGTCATTAAAAAAGGTATTTTTCCATTTAAGCCAGAAGCCATGTGCAAACCTCTCAAAGGTGCATTTTCTCCTTAGTATTTTATCTTTATTGATTAACCAAAAGCAAAAAAAAAAGGAAAAAGGAAAAAAAAACCAAAACCTTTGAACCTCTCTTTGAACCCTAAGGAGCAGTTATGGTCAGAAAATTGATTGACTGTAAAAGAGTTGTTTTTCTGATAGCTTTAAATAGACTCTAATTTCCTTGTTAGCTGGAAAAGATTTGTATTATTTGCACATATTCATATGTCACTCATCAAAAAGGACGAAGGATATTCTGCATTTTGCTTTGTTTTTTCTCCTTATCTCAGATAATTTCATGAAGTGAGATGGAGAGTGGTCAGGTAAATAATAAAACCACCAGGACTGAAACAGTAGTACCGAGCAGTGGGATAGCAACCACTCAACCAGGATCAGCAGTGTCTGATACAATCTCATCATGCTATGTGCCAATTACTCAAGCTGTGTAAAGCACCACAGCAGATTTCAGTAATCAATGACTTTTTATTTTATTTAAATTTCTAACTCATTTTTAAAGGATTATTTTCATATATAGTTTGTTTCTGATCTCACTATGTCTTTTTCAACCCATAGTTTTCTTTAAAAAATAAACTGAGGCAATGGCATTGCATGTCCTAATGTTCGCTGTATTTGTACTTCTAATTTGAAATTATTCATAATTTTTTACAAATCTGTATATTAACTTGCAGCATTTGAACATGCTTTCTTGCCCAAGTTCAGAAACAAAAAAGCTAGCTCAGTTAAAAATTATTCTAAAATAGAAATCATTCAATACTGTCATTTGCTATACAAATGATAGCCTTTCTCATTTAAACTGGTTTATTTGCTCACAAAATGTGAGCACTTCTTTAAAGTGCTTTGATGAACAGTAAGTTCCTTTTGAAAAGTGAAGTTTCCATAAAAGGTAGATTTTGATATGTTTCTTTCACTAATCTCTTAAATGGATTTTGTGTTAAATGATAGTTCAGGGGTATGTCTGAGGCAGTTCTTACTTTATTAACTGAGAGAATTTCGACTACTCTTGCATAGCACATTAAAATATTCATAATTCATTAATCAAACATGAGTTATCCAATAGGAACAAATCTCTGGGATGTGAACACATGTGGACTGGCCTCTTGTTAAAGTAAAACTGAACTCTGTTGTCAATGTTTCACTTGTGTAATAGGTTATTTCTTGATCTTTCTGCTAGATAGCATCACTTGAAGTGACCAAAAAAGTCAGAAGTTCAGAAGGAAAACCCACTAATAATTTTAATATTTCATTCAACATTAAAGTTCCTCATCAGATGGTTAGTGTTTTATTATTTTTAATCTAGGGAAAAGATGGACAGAATTATTTATTATTGTTTGTATACTGTCAATATAAATTGAGACTGAGGAAATAGTTATATTCTTTAGAATTTCATATGTGCTGCTAGTTCTCAGAATGAGAACTTTTAATAGAGTTTTTTTTCTCTTTTCTTAAAAAAAAAAGTGAACTTTTTTAAAAGTTCATCATGATAGACATTAGCATGGATCACAAGAAGCAAATTACTTAACACTGATGTAGATATGTAATTAGGCAACAGTCTACAACTTTTCTAAGAGTCAATGGAAAATTATTTAACCTCAGAAAAGCATATGACTGGGTCCAGAGCAAGATTCCATGTCATGCACAGAGATCTATTTAAGAAATTATCTTCATCTTTGTATGTAGAAGCCTGTTCTTATTTCAGTTCCTTTGTCCTCCTCTTTAAAGTGGATAGAAGAGACAAAATACATTTGAATGGTAGAACCTTAAGATTCATCTTTCTCCCCATTGACCCGGGCTGTAATCAATTTCTGTGGGTCTTTACTCTCAATGTACACTGACGACCAGGCAGGCTTTATGAGAAAGCATCCCTGTATTTTGTGCAGTCATAAGTTTCTAGACATCATGTACTATGTTTTCACAATGCTGAGAAGGAATTCTTTAGACTTCTGCTGGTCTAGAAGAGGGGGAAAAAAAAGAAAAAAAAGTAAAATCCATCTCTACCCATCTTCTCTAACAAATCTGGGTGGAAAAGTTCGAAAACTAAAAACTGTAGGACATGGGCCACCTTTCACATGATGGGACTGCGTCTTCACAGGATTTTGATACAGAAAATGCTGCAATGTTTTTTGTCATTAAAAAACATTCTGAGATGGAGAATGCTGGAACTCTAACACAGTATAGCAATTATTAACTACTGCATTTCATAGTACATTACCAAATTTTCAGTGTCTTAATATCTGCAAAGAAGGACAGGAGTGTTACAATAAGAAAAATGTGCTTGCTGACATTTTGAAAGACTTTTATTTATTCATTCATTGTACACTAACCCACCAGCTACTGTAATTGTTCTCTCTCATTTCCCCCTCTGCACCTCACTGCCAGCTCGCCGAGACAGAGGGATCCTGACACTGGATAAATAGGATTTTGCCATCACTAGCAGAAGCCTCATGGAGTCTGTCAGTGGCCTGGGTGGCGCTGGCTGATCTGCTGTTTGCAGCTGAGTAACTCCCTTCCTGGGGATAGCCCGTGCAGTGCCATCAGTGGTGTGGGCCACGCTGAGTGATGTATAGGAATCAACTGAAGTGCACACAAGTGTGAGGAGGAAGAAACCTCCTTCATGGACAAGGCCATGTGCTGTAAGGCCCCTGCTGCCACCCCGCCCTCCTGTGTGTGCACATGCCAAGCCTCTGGGGCAGCTGGACACAGCCTGTGTGCAGGCACCAGCAGTGTGGAAGGATGGAGAATAGGGGGGGATAGGAAGGGTATGAGTTTTACAGCAATTTCTGCTGCATCATT